>JABCQV010000242.1:0-99759 GCA_013186375.1 Fusarium aywerte
ATCCGAATGAATAAAGATCGTCGCCATGGGGTTGTCTATCTATCTGAGAGTAAGCTAACAGGGACCAATGGCACCGGTACATAAACGGATGATCTGTGGATGGATGAAGTTGCATGTCGATCCCGGAGAATTCGATTGTACGACTTTTAGAATTACCATCTGTATGCAGCCTGGGTGCCTGTATTTTGCTGCAGTACGATTTACTATGATGTGCTTTTGATAAAAGTGTCTGTCCTAGTTCTGATCTGTCAGCATACCATTGAATATTCTCATGATTGAGAACAGTATCGACAGACGTGAACGTTGTGCGGGAGCAGCATGAAAGAAACAGGCAATTTACCTGGAAGCAAAAGCCCATCATCAATCGGACGAACTCACTTGGCTATATTTGGGCGTTGGCAGAACCCATGTGCAAATGCGACCCCCGCTCGTCTTGTTCGGCCGATGGATGGAACCTTTGAGTATGACACCTCCCCACAATTGGAAGCATCTCGTTCATTTCGTGTAACGTCATCCGGAGTACAAGGCAAGACAAGGCTTCATCCAAGTCGAGAGGTTGGGCCAATTGCCCTTATGAGGAAGCAGGAGCGGAGGCCAATTCAACTCTCATGATCGGGCTGCCCATATAGGTATGGTGAAACTAGCGTTAGGCAATGCTATGATTTACTTTCAATAGCGGACTGTCGTTTCTGTAAGCTTGTTTGAATGTCTAGATCTCACGGCTCACGCAGGTCAAGCCAGCATGCTTATGAAGGACTGGGAACGGCGATGAGGAGAAAGTCCTCGTAATCAATGCATGTTATAATTCGGCTTCTCCTCTTCTCGGTGGCATCCGTCAGCTCTTGAAGCTTGAGCTTTGATCTTGGCCAAAGTATGTACAGACAATTGGCAATGAGTGAGTCGACTAGCGTACCCAACAGATAAGACGTGGTGATGGGGTCAGACTATTCGGTGAAGTGACATTATGCACGCTACAGATTCAAAACATAGTATCTAGATAAACAAGTACCGCTATTGGCCAGCAGCAAGGCGTCGCGGACATGGCGTGGCTGTACGCGCCGATAAACAAATCAGAGTTCAGTGAGTGCAAGCGTGGCCAGGTTTTGGAAAAGTATTCTGCAACCTCAGAGGGTCTTAATTCGAGTCGCATAATGTTTCCCTACCATGTCCTGTTTCTGTTTCTGTTCTGCCTTAACCTGTCCAGATGAGAATATGATATTTGGGTGTCCTATAGTAAGCGAGTGGGCGGTTTTGGTCTGGAACCCTTGTTAACCTGTGCTCTCGTGAGAATCGTACGTTGTCAGTTGGGTCCCATTTCGAAACGCTCCGGTGAAGATGGTAGGTGCGTTTACATGGCGCGCTGTTGTCAGTGTACGCTTCTATCGGTGTTAGCTTTTATGGATACACTCTGTACTGTATTCAGCATGTGGAGATGACGGCATAAAGAAATCATGATGCAGCCATATCGTCTCGTATCGTATTGAGCAAGGTCGTTGCCCGTCGGTCGGTTTACAACATGAGTTACTGTACCGATTCCGATGATACAGCATCGGCATCGTATCCACGGGAGAGGCGCTTGGACGGCTTGCGTGTCTCGTTTGCATTTACTTTATTGTTCAGCCACAGGTGACAGTGAGAATTGCAATAAATATGACAGGATATAACAAGGCGGTACGTTAACGCTGCATGCCGCAACTCAGCCCATTGTTGAACAGCGTCATGTCAGCTGTGCTCCAGTATGAATTCGGTGTCCTCGGCCGGTCGTCATGGAGTCGGAACAAAGAGAGGACGAGACAAATAGCAGAAAAACCGGGGGGTATATCCACTAACCGAAGCCCTGTAATAAGAAAAAGCGGCGCTGTGTGCTGTCCTATACCAAGTGGTCAGTGTTATGTTATAGATAAGTACCTATTCTGGAGGTGGACGGCTCGGTTCCTTGATAATGTACAGTTCAATCTGACGCCTGTAAGATGATGATTTGCACTAGAATAATCTCGCTGTCAATCCTCATGTATGAGAATCCATCCCAAGACTTGACTTGATCGGCCTTGATCCGCCCGAACATTGCCAATGACACCACATACTTTTGGCTGACTGTGGCTGCTGCATGTGCTTGCTGCATGGCTTTGCAACCCAGCCAGTTCTCGTAAAGTCTAGAGAAGGTGAAAGAAAGCAAGTAAGGGTAAATGGAAGAAACCTAATCAGAGCTCGAGATAACCTCGGATGGGTCATGATCTGAGTACCTTATGCTTAGTCAATTAGTTTCCCTCGATGTCAGCCTCTTTGATGCATAAATGATGTTTGTTATCTTTTTGGAGATGCATTGAAATTGAAACCTTGGCGCCTCTGAATCGAGAAGATTTATCCGAAGTTAATTGCCCATTGAACCAGTTGATTGGTTATTGGCCGTTGGGCGGTTGCCGAAACGTACAATCCAGCCCACCTCAATCGTATTAGGATCGGTAGTATCTAGGTATGGATGTGCCTTGGCTAGTGCCACCTACCTATCTCTTTCCTAGTGCTGAAGTTCTGGCTTTACTGTTGGCTGTTGGCTGCAGGTAGGTACCTAGCTAGGTGTACTTAGTGTAGGCAGTAGCTACCTGGCTATAGTACTAGCTGCGCTATGTAGCTGTTTATCCCGGACCAAATCACCACCAAACTCCACTTGCTTCCCGTCATATCATGGATGGTCTAGTTTCTCGATAATCCATCTCATCTCTCTTCTCGTCCAAGCTTGGGAAAATCTCAGAGCTCGTCTCTTCTGAGACAGAGGCTCTAACTCTCCCGCCTCTAACTTTACTGTCTATCCTGCAGCTTCCGTCACGTCAGCGCTGTTCTCCGTCCCGTCTGCTAATCATCTTCGGACGTGGCTGCTTCATTCTGTTCTTGGCCTGGCTTGTTGTTCATGTTCGTGTCTCGTCTCGACATGATCCATCCCCTGCTCGGTTTGGTCTCACCCCTCACATGGATCTCATACCTCACCTCAATAACCAGGTTCTCCTTGTCCGGGAGTTCCCCTCATGCTACCGTCTACTCCGCCAAAACTGTCATGGATCTTTAAACTCGACTCCACCTCGTCCAACCTCTCTTCTCTGTCTTTTACTCTCCTCATCTCTCATATGTTCGAGCTTCTTTTTGCTTATGCTTCTTTTTCTCCTAGCTCATAGTTCAGAGAATCAACCAACTTTACCAGTACCAATACCAGTCCCACCCCTTCTATACACTGGGTTCCTTCACCTTATTCTTCCTCGCGACTGAGTAGAACACGGGATAGTTCATGTTTGACGGCATGGAGGCGTCTATGTGCCAGTAAATGATCGTCTTTGCTCGTTGAGGAGCCTCATAAACTTCCTTCCGAGCACCCATCACCTCTTGCTTCCGATAGCAGCTCACGAGGCAGAAGTGAGAGCATTTTAACCCAATGGGCAATGAACAATCCGCCGAAACCCCTCGCGGGCATCGGAAACTATCCAAGCCACCTTACTGCAGCCAGACAACAGCAGCTGGTCTGCCATACACTGCTACTGCTGTGACACCCCATCGTGAGCACTTCTCCAACTCGTATCTTGTTGGATCGTTGCCGCCTGCTCCCAATAAGGCTTCCTCCACGAGGAGAGTGGCGCCCGGGCTCGGTATAGCCGTTCCTGCTCGTGACGGTATTAGTCCTGTGCCAACTCCTACTTGTAGAGAATCCCGGCGCGATTCAATGCCACGCAGGTCCTCGGTCCAGTCAGAACAGTCTCCGAGGATGCCAAGTTTCGCCAACAGCTCCAGGACGAGCACTATCGCCCAAGATAATGGTTACCGCACACTTCCGCGTGCTGATAGGTTTGTGAAACATATCTGTGTGTGTTGATAAATAGAGCTGATGCATCAAAATAGCATGCCCGTTGCAATTGGGCGTGGCTCTACTAGCTACGATACGAGAGCTGCCGAGCCCAAAACGCTTCTCAGCGCTAAAGAGAAGCTCCCGAACGAGTCCATCATCTCCAAATCCAAGATCCATTCTGAGGAGACCGGCCAGGATGTAACAGATGACAACAACAACCCCAATCATTCTGCGGGCTCGTGCATTAGCAGAACAAATTCAGACGTTTCTCTCTACATGCCAATGCGCCGCCGCTCGGTCGTCCAAACCCCAGGCGTAGCAACCAGAGCCAACCATTCCAACCCCCCAGTCTCAGCCAAGTCGAGCTTTCGCAAGAGTCTCCCGCCAACTCCAAGTCAATCCCGGCACAATTCGATCGAGTCTGGCATGGCAAGACGTATGTCAATGCCTACGACAATCCCGTCTCATACACTCTCTTCAGAGCGAGCCGTTACGCCAGTCGAGGCTGACTACAAGCAGCTGGGTGGCATGAAGTTTGGATCTCTACGCATCACCAACGGAGCACCGGTGACTTCCCCAGTGCCCGAGGATGACGTCAAACAACAAGGGGCTTCTGAGTCGACACTAGCAGTCCCTTATGCGGATTACTTTGATGAGCAAGCCAGCAATCTTACCAATTCGATGAACAAAGGATTGAATACCGCAGAGGCCGCAGGGTCTATGACACCTGGAAAAGTCGACAATCGTGCCGCAAGCTTTGTTGCCGAGAATTCGAGCAATCCAGACAAATCTAGAACAGGCGATGGTCAAATGTCTGACAAGGGGAATGCTGTCTCATTTCCGGTTGTTGAGGTATTGGACGTAAGGGAAGACGCACATGCAAAGCTGGACCCAAAGAAAATGCATTTGGAACTCGAAAACAAAATGTTTAAAGGCCTGACGAGGTCTGACAGTGGCTTAGTCTCAAGCCCTTCATCTGAGAAAACTCAGCGGACCGCGTCCCGGAATGACAGTGGTTACAGCTCCAATGTCTCTCTCCGATCATTGCCTAGCCTGATGTCCGGTGTTACGGATAAGAACACAATGGCTTCGGAAAGGCTTGACGTCGACGTCTCGGGGATGTGTTCGCCCTCGGATTCGAATTCGACGCGCACTTCTTCTTTGGTTCCTTCGCAGACACGTAACCGGTTACCCATGCATCCCGAGGTTCCTCTATCATCAACAGATGATGACACCTCAACTTGTCCAACAAGCCCGTCAAGTCCGACCAGTAGGCCATTCTCCCCATTTGCCATCGGTAGCCGAATGCGTCTCTCGTCATTGAAATCGACCCGAAGTTTCGAGCCGCGAGTGTCGAGCACTGCGACAGCACCAATCAACCTTTCTCAGGGTGATGTCAAGGAGCAGCTACCTGCCGCAACTACGGGTGTAGCCCGCGGAGGCAACAAGATCTCTCGTTTCCTCAATGGCTCTCGTAAGAAGGGGTCGTTTAAGGTGAAGGGGGATGTCTCCACAGTTGAACGCGATGTCCCGAACAATACTCTGGGTCTCAAGCCAAAATCGCGGTCGAGATCTAAGCGATCAGCGCTTCGAAACGAGCCGAGCAAAGATACCTTGCACACTATTTTGAGTGTGGAGAGCCAGACTATGAACATTGCACCAGCACTTGAAGAAGAGGATGCAACCAAGAGTGTTGAAAAGACCACGGCCAAGAAACCCTCTCGACGGCAATCTTGGCGCCAGTCTATCGCCCAGATGCTTGGTTCCCGAAGCGCAGACGCCAGTCCTACCATAAGCTCCGAGTCCGAGCCAGCTCCGAGACGTCCTTCAACCGCCATGGAGCTCTCTTCTCACCATTTCGGCCCTGCCACTAGCCCTCGAGCTGTGAGCTCGCGGTCCTCTCGACCAGTCCCCATGAAATCTGCTAGTAGCTCCGGCAGCTTTTCCTCGCCAACTCGAAAGATCGACAACATGCCTGGCACGCAAGAGGGACGTGATAAGCCTGAGTTGGCTCATCTTCGCACCAATGTTTCGGCTTCAGATTTGTCAGGGAGTCGTCGAATGTCGCTCAGTCCATCTCAGCTCGAGACGGAACAAGCTTTGCGAACAAGAACCTCGCCTCCTGTGAGTATGCAAAATCGAAATACCAAATCTTCGCGAGGCAAACCGCAGGGGCATAACCGCTCTATGACTCCTTCCCCCATGAACTCTCGATCCACCACTGGCCGGCGGCTTTCTCTACCCCAGGACTATGGTCGAACGATGCCTCAGAACCGCCACGTCTCGCACGGCCGCACGGAGTCACGCAACTCGAACCGAGGCATGACCACGAGCCCTGGGCGCAATATGGGCTCCCAGTCTGGATTCACTGTTCAACAATCCAGAGTTCTGTCATATTCGAGCAACGGCACGCAGCAGACTGTCCCGGCCATCTCGCAATCAAGACATAATCGTCGAGTATCGGCACCAGCACAGCCGTGCCCAGGACCCAGTATACCACACTCGAGAAGCAGCACCACATTGATGCAACTGCAGCAGCAACAAATGCAGCAGCAACATCAGCTTCAACAGCATCAGCTCCAGCTCCAGCAGCAGCAGCAGCAACTTCGCCCCCAGTCCTCTCTTCAGGCGTGGGCACCAATGGATATGTACACTCTCAACCAGCAACTGCAGCAAAACTACATGATGCAGAATCAGGCGTTGGTCTATGGGGCGTCAAACATGGTCCAGCAGTATCCTAACATCTATGTCACCGGTCCCACGGTCAATCAACCTGCTCATGGGAGGCGAGCCTCCCTTGGTGGTGGGATGCATGTTCAGGACCCTCCGTTCCGGGTCCTCCACAGTTATAACTCGCCAGCATATCGACACGCTCCCATCTGGAGCCAATAGTCGAGAGCCCTTACGATAGGCTCGTATTTTGTTTCTTTGCTTTCACTAAGATACCATATATGATGGAAGGGACTTGTTATTTCATTGATTCTTTGTTCGGCGTTTTCGGGTATAAGCAGCCTTTCCTAGGGATATTGGAGTTGGCCTACAGCGTCCACACGCATGGTCTTTCAGACGATGTTTGATTTCGAGCTGCTGGGTTTCCTATTCTATAGCGCATCATACTTTATTGAGAAGTAGAGCGGTTTAGATAGTGCAATATCCTAATGACTGTGTTTTTCTTGTCATTATCAAGTTTCTTTGGTGATGTAGTATATGCGTCAAATATTTGATCAAGAAGTGCAGTCTTTTTTGAGCTATTGTCCGCTTAAATACATGGGTGCTCAGCGAATTAATCCTTTGGTAAGATTAGTAGTGTATAGCCATGCAGATGACATTTGATGCCTCAAAGCTCGGCAGATCAGTTTGGCTTATTTTCTGCACGTTCCTCTTCTGTTGCCATGCCCGACCTTGAGAAAAAGGGTAAATAAATGGGTAAGTGATAGGACCTGGTCGATTTAGCATTAAGCATCCCCATGATCGAACACAGCCTCACGGGGATCGACAAAGGGTCTAGCTGAAGTGACGTGACATTGAAGAAAGACACGTTATCGCCCAATTCTCAACGCATGCCTTGCTCGATATCAATGATATGGGACCATCGAAGATTAGTTGGCTGGACGAAAGGCTTTTTAGCTGCCTTGCTGTTTGTGAATCGCAACACAAGTTACATTAGGTGAGCATGTAGCTATTCTGGTCCTGAATGACTGTCGAGAAGCAAGACAAGTCACGCGTCCCACTTTGGACCCTGAATGTCGGGCCACAGACCTTGGAACAAGCTTGCTTCTCTGACAGTTGTCGTTACAGCACGCGGGAAGAATGGAGATTTAATGTTATGCTGTATATTAAAATTAAATGAAATTGAGCGATAACCTTGATTTGATGTTGCATGCAGTGGATTCCCCCCAGCTATAAGATCTTCTTAGGAGTTATAACAATGACGACGATGAAGCGGATGAGACGACCAAAAATCGACAAAGAGAGAGGACGTTGGAGACTGGAGGATCCGATAGTACGGAGAGTTTTTCTTTTGGGTAATGACGCTCAGGGGATGGGATTGGCTTGGATAAGGTCGGATACTATTTTTGTTCGTCTTTTAGGGGTGTTTCCCCATCGGACCACACCAACCTCCCGACTTATCTACCGTCGGCATATTTTAGATCCCCAGAAGCCGTCCACTATTAGTTAATGACCAGAGTGGACTTGGGTAAGGATCCTTCTGTACATGGTGATTACGGTAGAAACAAGCTTGACAAGGAGGAACTGACGTCGTAGCAACGACCCCTGTGAGAAAAGGGAGACGGAGAGAGAGGCAGCCGTTCAACAAGCATGTTGACGATGAACCGCTATATGAAAAAGTTGTGTCAAAATTATTGATCCCTTTTGTTGACGATGATGACGACGACTCACACTGGTGGTGACGGGGGTGGGTGATCCACCAACGACGTCGACATACGTAGGTACCGAACAGATCTTGAGCTTGTGAAGCATTAGAGATTTTCCCTAGATCAATGTATGTAGGGTGATGATGTCAGGTAAATATATCGAATGTCATACAGCGTCAGAGAAGAGAGTTGACATATGAGAGGTTATGCAAACAGAGTGAAGAAACAAACATGAACGCTAGGTTATCAGTAAACAACCGCATCTATAATGGGATGGATGGATGGCTTATGCAAGTACAGTATTTAAGTAGGTAAATGTCTCATGTCAGTTCGTCCCTGACAGTGATCATGCATCAGAGAAAAATAGCATTGGGCTCTGATGCATGCCCGTGGAGACAACTGTGCAGTAACAGAAACAATAGATCTTCAGTTGGAGGAACGTTGCCGAATCGGTTAACAATAACTACCGCAATGCAAAACAGGCGGGCTTTTTTATGGCCTTCTCAATCAAGACGGAATCGCGCAACCTTAAAAAAACAAAACAGTTCGTAGAATAGACATGGCCTAACCTAACTCAGCGTTTCCAGCTTGGTCGATACTGATCTAGACGCGGTGTGGCCGCCACAAAACGGGCTGTTTCGGCTAGAGGTACAGAGTAAGAGTAGGTAGGTAGTTTGACTTGAATGCCTGTTTTAGATGGTTTTGCGTTTCTTTTTTTTACCATGGCTTGCACCTACGTAACTATGGTCAACAATACCAAATAATGGAAGTTTTTTTAAGAGTTTTTTTTGACAAACAAATGCTACTGAAAGAGCAATATAATTATGTTGTGAGCTCTTAGGCTAGACTTGAGCTGCTCCTGTATCTTATTGTCTTTAAGGATAAATGCCCATGGCAACACAGCGTAGCGATAAGGAGGCTCCCTGAGCAGTAAGCACAGCCTCGATCCCATCAAAGGTCAGTACCACCCGACCCAAGACCCATGCTCCATACATCTGGACTGCCTGCTGTTTCTGCCAAATACGAGCCAAATTCCCGACCCACACCATCTTTCTCCATTCCATTCCATATCTTCCTTTGTTTGCCCACCTTGATCCAGCCCTTGTCTCTTTATAAGTCTCTCGCTTTTCTCACTTACCCTCATCACACGACTCTTGCATTTTCTGTGACTCTTATAGTCGTCTTGCATCCATCCATCCATCTTTCGCTCGCTCTCACCCTCGCTCTGCTCTATCTTTCTTGTCTTTTTTATCATTTTACTTATTTTATTTCCATCTCTTTCCATCGTTTAGATTAGGTTCGCCGCTTTGTTGGTCGATCTCACTCTCGCTCTCGCAACTCATTTGACGGCCAATAATCCCACCGTCAAATAATCACTGATAAAACCAGTGCTATCCTCTGAATCACGAAAATTTGATTCAGGTGTTCGTAAACGACGATTTATCTCGATTTTAATCACGGATAACCCATCTCTCCACTGGGCTGTGTATCTAGCCTGTATCAGCAGCAAGTTCAAAGCGCTATTACGCGTTTATCTATACCAGTCGTGAACCGGGACGACAATATTCTCTCGACATCTCGACTGGTTCTTCCCGTCTAATCACTATTTCCTCATCACCCTCGCCAGCCACGGCCATCATGTACGCTACACGGCTTGTTAAGCTGCTAATGGTAGCTCTCGCCATTGTCTGCGTCGCCCAGGCATCATGGATCGACCTCAACAAAATCCACCTCAAGGAGCGTCGAATTATGCGAAGAGCAAGCCCTAGCCAGAAGTCTGAGGACGCTCAACCAAGTGCCACCGCACCACTCGACGAGCCTGCGGCTTCTCAAGCACAACCAGATGATACCGCTGCTGCTCCTACTGACGCAGCTGCTCCTAAATCTGACGAACCTGCCGATACTGCTGCCGATAAACCCACTCAGGCTAGCAACGAGCCTTCAAAGCCAGCTGCTACTAATGCTGAGCCTACTGCCGATAAATCCGCGGAGACAAGTGCTGCGGATCCTTCTCCTACCAAGGCTGACCCTACTACTAAGGCTGCCGAGAAGTCTACTGCTGCTGATAGCAAGCCCGCCGAGACTGTTGCTCCTTCGCCAACCCAGCCTACCGACGACACCGAGTCGACTGCTGCTGCTTCTGCCACTGATGACAACACAGCTCCTGAGTCGACAAACGCGGCCCCTTCACCTACTACCACTGCCGCCAGCGACAACAACAGCAAGAACCAGAACGATGACACCAGCAGCACTGCCGCCGATAGTGGTGAAGAGGCTTCCAGCACCGCCACCGCCGAGAAGGACACCCGAGTCACCGCCAAGCCTGTTACCTCTACCCATATTGCTGTCGTCACAAGAACCAACGACAACGGCGATCTCGAGACCATGACTACTACGAGTGTGTCTACCTCGACACCTGGACTCAGCGACGGCGATGACGACGGTAGCTCCTCTGGCATGTCGACCAAGACCCGCAACACTGTTATTGGCGTTGTTGTCGGCATTGGCGGTGCCATTGTCGTCGGTGCTCTCGGTCTTGTCGCTTGGAGAATTTGGGGACGCAAGAAGCACAACGATGAGGCTGATGGTCTCATGGACTTTGACGAATCCAACAGCCGTCCCAACAGCAACGGCCCTTACCACAGCGTTGAGAAGACCGAGTACAGCAGTGTTGGTAGCGCCGGCCCTCAACGCACCCCATTCGCGTCAACGCTGGACACTTATCACCAGCCAACGCATGTGAACGCCTCATCCAACTTCTAGTCATGAGAAGATGGACTCCTTCCTCTTTTGTTTTCCTTTAGCATGTTTGGTCAAAAAGCATTTATTATTACCATCCCGTTCCATCGGTTTGCATGGAAGTCATGGGTTATCGCGGGTGGCGTTTTGGACACGAATGATTTGGAAGGTTGATATAGAAAGTGTTGTACGAATTTGATAACGAAAGTCACGGCTGCAATTGACTGAAGCAGCATCACAAACTCCGCATTTGCATTTGCATGACTTGATATACAAGCCCCTCAGTTTTTGAGTTATCTGGGGAGTGATCATGATTGCATATCTTGCTTTTCCACCTTTGCTTGCCTTGTGCATGAGCTCATCGGTATCAGAACGGATTACCTGTCCGTTACGTCAGTATGTATCTAGAAACTCAAATAATAATATCATCTCACGCCTGACTTGTACAATGTGCTGTGATCTGTTGTTTGTGTGCGTTTATACGCTTAAAGGTTGTCGCGTAGCTGGTCAACGAGGCGCTGGGTCGTTCTCTTTTACTTAACAATGCTATTATTATCTTGAATGAAACAAAAGTCTCTGAGATGTCCCCACGAACTCAAGGGCTAGCCTTTCCTGAATGCTACAATAGCTTGTCAATTTCACAATGCTCATTTGATATCCAACTCTGATGTTCGTCAGCAAGCATCCTACCCTATACACGGAAGCGGCAAGTCAGTGCACGTCTGTATAATGAACAGCGCACTCTGTACTCCGTATTGATTACCGTATTAACTCAGCCTTATCGTATTGGAACTCATTGGGAACATATTGTCCTATGTATTTGACTACGAATACTGCACGACCCGATCGTATGGTCATCATTCGGCCTGCACAACTGCCGAGGAGGCACGAATACACATGTTGATGTCCCTTTCTTCCGGTATAGTATCGTGGCCTGATTAAGCAGCATAGCTCTCGTCGCTGAGAGTGCGGCAAGTACTCGGCCATTTAATACATAATACGTATACAATACCCATACCTGTGTAACTTGATACCCAACTTCAGTGACAAGAGTACGACAATAGTTGTATCCCAAACGCAAAGAGCCTCAGCATTGCAATCTCGCACTTCAAATTATGGATCCATACGCATAAGGTGTCTCGTTGACAGAATTATAGCCAGGAGCTTCCTTGTATTGATCGGAATGATCAGCTACTGCAAATATGTTGTGCTGCTATGGTTTGAGGCGGATTATGGAGAAATGGGTCTCCTATTTAGAAGCGAGGCGAACACTCGCAATGAAGCGACCTCGAAGAACTCGAAGCGAGGCTCACATCATCAATATGTTTTCCAAACAGAAGATTGAATAAATATGTCGGGTAACTGTATCGACACGATCTGTTCTTAGCATCAATCTGGAGGTTATGATTCTCCCTCCACTGAAGCTCCTCGAAAAGGGAAAGCTACGTTCCTGAGCTAACATTCCAGACACAGTCATAAGGTGGAGGAGGCCCGAGTTAGCTCCAGGTACGAGCGGGTGCGGCCCCGGCGTTTTTTAAGGGTCCTACAGTAAAGCCCAAGATGCGCGAAAACGAAAATAAAGGGAGAAGCGGGTGGGGGGTTGAGAATTTGACTTTCAAACTTTGAAGAGAGCGTGAGATGGTACTGGAGCCGAGTACAAGGCTATCAAATGACGCATTCCATATTGTGATGATAGTGAGTGGTGAGTTGTTCAATCTGAACTCGACCTAAAACTCCGGGGAAATGTTCCAGGAAACAAATCCACATTGCCCATTGGCCTATGCCATCAAGGGTGCTTGCAGGCATGGATGGACATATGGACATCCCTCGAATCATGAAAGAAATGATGGAAGAGACAAACCCCTGGTACAACAATGACACCAGAACCGGAGAAGTGAAGGAGCTCGAGCATACCTATCGATCCAGAAAATGCAAGTCATCATAAAACCGTCACTCCAGTTTGTAAAGCCAGAGGACACGCAGCAAGTCTGAGCGATCAGGTGGGATTGTTTTGTTTTGATGCCAGCGAAGCAGCCATCACTGGGTCGTAGCGTGCTGATGTGCGGGTCGGGATCAAAGGGTCTAGAAGAGTCAAAATTGATAACGAGTACACCGGGACAGCAATATATCGTGATGCTGATACAAGTATCCCCTATCTTTCGTCTTGTTTATTGCTTCGAAATTCTTCCAAGCTGCTAGGGCCCTTGCCGAAATTACGTCGTGGCTAATGCGGGTACTCGCAGAGTGCGGGTCTCATTACAACATGAACAAGGCACTCCACTCCTTTGGAGATGTCTGGTCGAAGGCGAAGGGATCGTACCAAGCAAACAGCGAGTAAGGTGAGGCTTTAGCAAGTTCCAGTGGTCAACTGCTCCTTGCCTAACAGGAAGAATTACAGTTAATCTCGACAGTACCTAGGTCTGCACTGCACCGTCACAGGGAATATACCTAAGTACCTAGTAGGTAGGAAAAAAAAAGTTGGGACAACTCATACGCCCAGATTTGGAAGTGGCTGCCGACTGGCCCAAGTTAGCAGTCAGCACTGACACTGAACTAATTCGAGGCTGGTGCACCATGTATACAGCAGGTACGGTACATTTTAACATGAAGCATCGAGGTTCCATCTCGACCACTCATTATCGAATGAAGCTCTCATCTAATCTCATGGAACCTGTCCTATCCCATCCCATCCCATCCCTCCTTCACGAATGAGTCCGACGTCTTCATTTCGTTCCTCTCTTCTTCTTCTTTCTCCTCCCCTTCCATCCCGTTGTTGTAGGCCGTTTGACTTCCCCAACTGACAACAAATTCAACCCCTCAGATGACTCCGGCCGCATTGTCTTTGTCCCCTTATCTTCTTCTGGCCACTCTTTTTCTTTCATGAGGCCGTTTCCTTAGGTTCTCTACAGACGCTTTTTTCCCTGGTATTTCGCGCCCCCCCTGGTGGTCCGTTTCCACACCCCGGAAATTTCCCACCTACGCTGCGCTCATAGCACAGGTAAACCGTCATTCCGATCGCCCCTTTATTAATAAAGTCGAACAGCGCGTCGCGTACCAAAATTATTCCTTCACCGTTAGAAATATCGGCCACGATTTCGGTTTCGCAACTCTGTTCCTTCCTCAGGCCTTCGAGATCGGCTTTTATATCAAGCGACCGACCTTGAGAGAAAAGGACTGGCTCTATTCGAGACTCAGCTGCAGACGTATTCTTGGTCTGCACTGATCTCCCTGAGTGAGTAGACTGAACCACTTTTCCCTCCTTTTAGTCTTGGATATGTGTGAGCTTGCAGAGCACACATTCGTCTCCAGACGCCACTGCATAACTGACAGTTGCTGACTTGGAGCCACCGAACAAACAGGCCACTGTAAAGACGTCTTCTACAACGTCAACAGCTGCTCCTCCTGGTGCATTTGCACAGGACGGTCACGGAGCTTCACCCTCTCGATCCCGCCCTGCCTCACCTGCCTCTCCTGCTTTATCGAATACTTCAACCGTTGACGGCGAAGAGGAAATCGAGTCTTCCCCCGTCCTTGTTACTCTTCAAGCTCCCCAACTCCCGGAAAGAGCTCTACAATTCTTGAGGACACCACCTCCTGAGGCCACCCAATTCGGCACTGCTAGCTGGGGTTCTCCTTATCCCCAATCGGATAGCAACCTTCGTCGGCGAAGTTTAAGCAGTGAAGGCTCAGACGACTCTCCGATTCATCACTTGGACATCGAGACCCCCTTCCTCCGTCCGATTCCTGACCTACTACGATCGCAGTCAGATCCACAGGGCTCTTCGCTGAGTGCTGCAGCCGCCGTCCTTGCAAACCGTGCTCGCCGACCGACTCGTGGACTTACTGAAGATTGGATCCGCACACATACCACCGACGATCCCAACGACGAGAGTCGACATTGGTTCAGTGACGGAAGTGAAAGCGAGCACTCTTCATTGAGCGGCTCCGAACCTGGTTGGCTAGAAGAGGGTGAAATTCGCACTCCACGAGCCACTCGGAGTACAAGAAACGTGTCTCGAGAAGGATCTGGGCACCATCCTCGGGCCAGATCTAGTATCGAGACTCTCAGACCAGGGGATTCCCTAAGCCCCAAGACGGGACAAAACAGCAGTATGGCGACCTCGGAAGCCGCACCAGCAACGCATGATGCGGCGAGCGACAGGTCTCAGGCCGCCTCCACCCCGGAAGTACCTGTCGCAGAAAATACAGATAAGCGTGTCCCCAGCGGTACTGCCAATGGGGAACCTGCGCTGCCCGCAACACCGAAAAAGGGCACCCAAAAGCCTCTCCCTAAAGAGCCTGCACCAACACCTCGCTTGAAAAAGAAGGTTCCATGGAAAGGCAAGAACATCATGGTTCTCATCCCGCGGGATACTGAACGAGGAAAACCGGGCAATCCACCCATGCCTCTCCGTCAAAATGAGATAGAACGAATGTTCGCGTCTTGGGAAGAGCTCGGATACGACATTTCAGGGTTTGATTTGGAAGTTGAGGGCTATCAAGTAGAAGGTACGGCCGATTCTCAAACTCGAGATACTTGGCCGGATTTCGATGAAGTGATTAAGGAGAGGGAACAGCGAAGTTTCAAAGTTACACTTCCTGATTTGGATGGATGGAAAAAGTACGAGGCCGATCTTCAAGAGGCCAAACTACGGGCGCTTGGTGTGTCCTTTGGCGATGATGAACCCAAGCCCTCGCCTGCGACAACAGATCTCAGCCGCCAACCCTCCGCTCAATATCCTCCGCTCCCCTTCTCGCCTCCTTTACCAACGTCATCGGCCTCCAGCAATCATGGTATACCCGGATTCCAGCCTGGCCACTTTACACGACCATCCACAAACAGCCCTGGTCTATCACATGGCGCTTCACCACTCTCATTCGGAGGTATGCCCGGCAAGTTCAACCCCAGGCAATCTATTTCGTTTCCTGCCAACAGCTCGCCGTTTGGTTTCCAACAACCCCCACAAGGTTGGCCTGGCCTTAACCGCCATGATTCGCCTTCTCTGATGGGCATGATGTCACCTCATTCCCCTTTTGGAGGGCCAGAAAGCCCCGGCATGAATCTCCATCAGCGTCACCAGTCTCTCCAATATCCTATGATGCCTCACCAGCAATTCTCATACTTGCAGCCTGCTCGTAACTCTCCTCGCCTGCAAGAGGTCAGAGAGGACGAGGAAGAGGCCCCGAGCAAGAGTCCATCGATGACTCCGGAGCCATCTCAACAACAAAACACCGACACTTTGCAAGCCGAGATTGATGATGCCGAGTATCATCTGGAAGAGCAACTTCGTAACGAGTTGGAGCATGAGGATTACAACCCCCAGCCTCAGAATGAGCAGCCTACAACCTTCCCGGATCCGTTTGTACCTGCTCATGGCCAAGCTTCCAAGCAATTCCCCGTCCAGGAACGATTTGCCAATGAGCAGTCCAAACCCCTTGTACTCCATCATCCTCGACCTCACAGCCGTGGACACTCACTATCTCAGGGTTACTTCCGCGACCATAATGAAAATAGCGTCACTGCAGATGACAGTAACCTCACCAAGTTCAGCAGTCTTAATGAAATCCCCGAGTCTCACAAACCTGACGAGGCTTATGAGATAGAGACCAACCCCAGTAATCTTGGCACACCCGTCCAGGAGATCGATTTCCCTGGGTTCGGCCACCAGAAGAACTTCTCGACAGCCAGCAACCCCTGGAATGACTCTGGCTCTGTTGGCAGCGGCAACAAAAAGGATCGACGATCCAGTCATGTCAGCAAACCCTCGTTGTCTAAGCTTAATGTGCAGGCTCCTGAGTTTAAGTTCAACCCCACAAGCTCATTCACTCCTGGTCAGTTGGACTTCGGTAGCAAAAGTACCACTTTCCAGCCGGGCGCTAGTAGCTTCGAACCTGCTGCTAATCCCTTTGAACCGACAGTCAGTGCTTTCCAGCCTGGCGTGGGAACCTTTCAACCTGGCGCAAGCAGCTTTCAACCTGGCGCAAGCACTTTCAGGCCCGGTGCTAGCAGCTTCCAGCCTACTGCCAGCACTTTTGAACCCAGCAATTTCCAGTCGCCCAACTTTGAACAAGCTGGTTTCCAGCCCTCAGTGTTCCAAGCCAACACTGACTTTTCTGGTGGAAATATGTTCAGCTCCCCACCTGTGAATCAACCTTCACACGTTACCCCCGCCAAAATTAATGTTAATGCACCGTCTTTCTCACCAGGCGAAAGTTCTTTCAGCTTCTCCACTTCGGGTCCCAAGTTCAACGTTGCCGCACCCACGTTCACACCCCATTCTGAATCCTTTACCAGCCCGGCCAGCCAGGGCAAACATGGCAGCATCTTCGGAAGCATTGATCTCAGCTCCAGCGATTTGCAATCGAGCAAGAAGTCGAAGGCAGTGCCAATCGTCAGACCATCTAGTCCTTCTTCCGCTAAATCGGAAGAGCCCGAGCTCGATGCTGATGGCCGACCCCTTGCTGATGAGAATAGATTCAAGCGAGCACGCAGCTTTGCCCCTGACGGTGATGACGTGCCGTTGTTTGCGGAGCAGCCTAGTGAACAGGATGCCTCACCCCAAGAAACTCAACAAACCACGCAAGACGACCATGTTCTGCCGGCCGATACATCGATGTCTTCTATCGTCACTTCCGATCAAGTTGATACCAAGGCCACCACCGCTGCTCCTTCCGCGGCGCCTTCTGTCACCTCGACTAATGAGAACAACAACTGGAAGCCATTTGAATTTGAATCTAACCAGGATATTCAGAGCTTCAACGATGCTCGTCCCTTTGGCGAAGAAAACTTTAAACATAGTCATGAGAAGACCTTGTCTGCTAATGCCGAGCCTTTCAAGCCAGGCATGAGTTCCTATGAAGAAACCACACAGACTGAACAAGAAGATGAGGTGTCTGATCTCTCTCCTGAGGCTAGCCCAGCACCTGCCCGCGCTACTTCTGGTCTTGGTGCTTCTCGATTCAATACCGTCCAGCATCCTCCAAGGACAGTGTCCAAGGGGCTTGGCGCTTCTCGTTTCGCTGATCCCGTTAAGCCAGCTAAGGGTCTGGCTGCTTCTCGATTTGCCAAGGATCCTACCTCTGAAGAGAAGCCTCTCCCCCCTGTACCCGTTGAGGATGATGTCGTTGAATCAGTCGAAGAGGATGAGAGACCTGAGCTTTCGGCTACTGCATTGCCCACTACCGGCCGTGGCAGCAACGAGCCTACCTTCGAGGAGATTGATGCTGTTATGGTTCAGTTCTTTGACGACCCCACAATGGGCGTCAACAAGACACGCGAATCCTCGCAGTGGCCGCAGAGCAGCCCAGTTCGCAACTTGTCCGCAGTTGCTAACTCTTCGCCCTACAAACTGGAGCCTGCAGTCGAACGTTATGCTCGTGATGAGACCAGTTTGACTCCTCGGGAGTATCACGACCTCCCCGGAAGCTCCGCCCAGCCCATGCCCAGCACAGAGCTTGAAGATCCCTTCCTTGACCCTCCTGTGGTCAACAACGTTGAGAGCTTGCCAGCTAGTGACTGGGAGGGTGCTTTCACTGAGGATGAGCATGACAAGTTGGACAACCGAGCACAGTTCTTCGATGGTCGTGTCAACGAAGTCGTTGGTAACCTGTTGGCATCTCGTCTCGAACCATTGGAGAAGACACTGTTCTCCATTCAGCAAGTTCTGGCAACCCGTGCTCGTGGTACGCCTTCCTCTCGTCGTGATATGCGCAGCATTTCTGCCGAACTACAACAGAGCGATGCCGACGACGAGGATGAGGAGCCCATGTACCGCCGCTCGATGAGCCCTCGAAGGGACCGACGCCTGGACCAAATCCGAATTGCGGTTATGGAAGGTCTGCAGGCTCAGCAGCGCAGTAAGATCGAAGCCTCGCCAGGTCCTGCTTCTGCACCAGTCACTTCAGAAGACCCTCCGACGGTCATTCTTGAGGCTCTAGAGGAACTCAAGCAGCAGTTTACCAACAACGCCAACCGTGATGAAGGCTTGAAGAAGATGATTCAAGACGCTGTCCAGGCTAGCGTACCCGCTGCTGCCAAATCTGAAGAAGCCGAGAACTCGAAGATTACTGAGCTGCAGAACAAGATCACCGATCTCGAACAGCGTCTCTACTTTGAGCAGACGAAGGTCGAGAACGAAGTCTCTGAGCGACGTGCCGCAGAGGATATGGCAGCTGAGCTCGTTCGCAAACTTCAAACGGCTGAAACTCGCATTGAGGTCGAGATTATCAACCGAAGCGTTTTCGATCAGCGCGTAGCTGATCTTGAGGAGAGACTCCGGGGAGCTGAGGAGCTCAGCGAGGAATCAATTCTTGCTCGCCGGGCCGCTGAAGACAAGCTCACGGAGTCCCGCGTTCACCAAGAGACTGCTGCCGAAGAGGTGGTTCGTCTTCGCGAACTTGTTGAGCAGAGAGACCACAAGGTGCGTTCCCTGGAGCAAGCGAACAGCAAGACCGCTATGCGTATCGCTCTTCTTGAGGCTGGTCAGAACAACGCTATCCAGGCTCAGCACGAAGCCGTTGCCAAGTGTAAGGGTATGGAAATCGAGCTCAAGGATGTTCGTCAAGACAACCACCACTGGCGTGCTGAGGCTGAGCGTTACGACGAGTCTGCCCGGCAGAAGGGTGCTGAGTTGAACCGCGCCCTGGAGGACAACCAGCACATGCAGAAGTCCCTGACCACCCTTACGACTCAGCTTGAGGAGAATGAACGTATTCGCGAATCTTGGCGTAGCAAGTTTGTCTCTCTCCAGGAAGATATGGGCAGGGCTGCTCGCGAAATTGCCGAAGAGAACGCTCGTCGCATCAAGAAGGACCAAGCTATGCTTGCCAGACAAGAGGTCTTGGATGCTCGTCTTCAGGCCGAGGCTAAGACCCGAGAGCGCTTGGAGATCGAGATGGACCGTCTGCAGTCAAACGAACGGTCCGGTATGCGCGCCAACAATGAGTGCGCTCGTCTGGAAGGCATTGTTGGCGAACTGAAGACCGAAAACCACAAGCTCGAACAGAAGGCTATGCGCTACCAGCGCGAGTTTGAGGAGGCTCGTGAATCTGGCCTTAGCGAAGTTAAGAGAACTCGACTGGCTCTGCAGACCGAGATCGACGCGGCCAACAACCAAGTCAATTACATCCGCGAGGAGCTTGAAGAGCAGAACTCCAAGCTTCGTGCCGAGCTTGATAATGTCAGACTTGAGGTCGACACTGCCAAGGCGCAGAATGAAATGCTTCTCGAGGAGGCTGAGAACAGCAAGACAGTCGAGCTTGAGGAACTCACACGCAAGCATCAAAACGAGATGGAGGATCTCCAAACTCGGTATGAGCGACGAGTTCACAACGCTCAGGAGGATGCCCACAAGGCTGAGCAACACCTTCTTGAACGTCTCAGTTTGTCAGCTTCCAAGACTGAGCACCTCCAAGATCGTATTCTCCATCTTGAAGACAAGCTCGAAATCGCGAAGCAGGCCGCCGCTGCTGCCGCACAAGCTGCTAAGTCTGCAGGAGCTGAGGTGAATGTTCCTATCGCACAACTAAGAAGGGCCACCCGAGAGCTCGACCCGCCTGAGAGAATTTCTCCTCAGGCTCTTCGTGAATCTATCATGGTCCTGCAGGAACAACTTCAGGCTCGCGAGCAGCGTATTGAGGAGCTGGAACAGTCCCTGTCTAAGACTGATCCCGAAGCCAGCACCAAGATCACCAAGCGTGATGACGAAATCACCTGGCTGCGCGAACTCCTTGCTGTCAGGCACGAGAACCTCCAGGACATTATCGCGGCCCTTCAAAGTGACTCTTTCGATCGCGACGCAGTGAAGGACGCCGCGATCAGACTAAAAGCAAACCTCCAGATGGAAGAACAAGAGCGAGAGAGGGCCATGAACGGTGGCTCTGCCATTAACCTGCCCAACATCGCCCAGACAATTCAGAATGCCACGCCCCGCGTGGCACAAACTATTGGACCCCTCGCGGCTGCTTGGGGTAACTGGCGAAAGGGTAACCGCAGTCAGCCCTCGCTCAGCAGCCTCTCTGGCGTTCTTAGTTCTCCAGCCCCTGGACGAAAAGCTACCCCCTCGCGTAGCAATTCGACCTCCCAGAACAAACCCCTAGGTGGTCTCATGACACCTCCCGCTTCCAGCGTACGTCAAGTACCGCCAGCCGACAACAAGCCTCAACCTACCGCTTTTGCCAGTACCGGACGCCGCTTTCCATCGCAAAGCCATGCTGCTGGACGAGCACGAGGAGCTTCAAATACCTCGCATAGAGCGGAACAAGCCATCGTCACGCCGCCGCCTATCGAATCAGAGGATGAACCTATGACTCCTCCAATGATGCGGACGAGCGGTTACGACTCAGATGCCCAGCCTGGGGATTTTGACGATAATGATTTCTTCGAGGACTGAGCGGAATCAATGACTTGACGGCTTCAGCCGGGAGACGCATTGTCATGACTGTTTATTTATATTATATTTCCTTTGTCAAGTATCGAAAAGCGGCTGATGCATAAGTATTTGCGCTGCACGTTATTACATTAGTTTCACCGAGACTGCGAACCTAGAAAGATACCCCCTTTTGGATTCATTCATGTTTATGCCACAGATTGGGATTTGTCAGTGTGTTTTTTATTTTACCGAGTCTTTTTACTTTGGCATTCATTTTTCCGCTCCCGCAGGAAGCCTGTGTTTCGGAGGAAGGTTATCTTATGGAAACAACACCATGAAAGGTTTGCAAGACGAAAAAGGACCAAAAAAAAAACACGAAGAAAAAAAATTGATTGCGGATCAACATGTTTTGATATTTCAGACTCCCCTCACTGCCGTTTGCATAGCGGCGTAGTAGACGTCATTTCGGCGCGACAATGCATCTAAGACGATTGCTTGTTGTACATAATCATAATTTACTGCCAAAGAACAATTAGAATGAGATATAATGAGTTAATCCTAAAATCCTGATATGATGTGATGCCCATCAGTTACAGTTAAACAGTTGAACAGTCGGTATGAGATGAGTTGTCAAAACATGAAGGCTTCCTTTGCCTTTTTTGTTTGTTCATTAGTGATGCTTAGGTATAGCTAATAAGATCTGCTGTTGTCCAAAATATACGATATCTATTCTAGTGATTGCTAAGCAACTTCTCAACAGCCCATTTCACAGAGAAGTTGCGCAGATCTGAATAGTGTTGACCCACACCAACAAAAAGGACCGGAACGTTTGTTGCATGGACGAGACTGACAAGAGTGCCGACCATGTCCCCGACAGTATCACACTTGGAGATGATGAAGCCGTCTAGTGTGCGAACAGCTCCAAAGGCAGCGTTGAAGTTGCGAGCTTGCGCTACTGAATCGGTACCAACGAGAGCCTTATCGATTTGTTAGTAGACGAACAGCAACGGACGTGAAGAAGGGAGACACTTACTTCGCCAACCATGAGAATCTTATCCGGCTGAGCAAATTTGGCAAACTTCTCAAGAGAAGACATAAGACGCTGGTCGTTGTGCCTTCTACCAGCCGTGTCGATAAGGACAACGTCATAACCCTCCTGCGCAGCATGGCTCACAGCATCCTTTGCAACAGTGGCGGCATCCTTGCCGTAACCCTTTTGGTAAAGCTCAACGCGGCCACCCTCACGAGCCGTCAACTCCTTGAGGTTGCGGACATGAACCGCAAGTTGCTCGACAGCGCCAGAACGGAAAGTGTCACCAGCGGCGATGAGGACCTTGTACTTGTTCTGAAGAAGGAAGAAACAGATCTTGGAGAGGTTGGTGGATTTGCCAACACCGTTGACACCGACAATGGACATGACGTAGGGACGGGCCTTGCGAAGAGATGTTACTGGGGGAGCGGTGATAGCATCGATCTCACGGAGCAGATCGAGAGACGAGGTGGGGGTGAGCATCTTTGTTAGTGAGGCTTCCATGGCAGCTTGAATCCTGGCATTGATACCTATCGAGCTTGTTAGTACCGGGTTCGGGGTAGAGCCTTGATTTGGAACGTACTTTGGAAACTGCCAGTCTTCACACCGACCAGCTCCTTCTCCACACCTTCGCATAGTCGAACAGCGGCCTCTCGGGCAACGTTCTTCTGTAACAAGTGCTCCTCCATTCCCTTCATGGCCTTGTCGAGGTCCTCCTTGGTCAAAGTCTTGCCCCCAACAACATTACGGAAGAGACCACTGATGGCGCTGACACCAGAGCCCAAAAGACCAGACTTGGATTGGGACTTTGCTTCCGCCGCCTTCTCTGCTTCTGAAGCTAGGATCTCGTGCACCTCATCGCCCAAGTCCTTCAGCACAAACTTGCCCTTTGACGTGGAACCCCATGTGTTGGAATCTATCTCATCCACTGCGGTTGAACGTCCTTCAGCCTCCGAGTCACTGGTAGCGTGCGTCTTCGAAGAGTAGTCAAGCTGCACATCGTCGTCCTCATCCGCGAAGCCATCGGCATCCCACTTACGACCCTTCTTGGCTGCTGCCTTCTTCTTTCGAGGCGCCTCGTCTCCGGAAGAGGCGGGAGCAGATGTTTGGTTCTTTGCTTTGCGCGCGCGTCGCGAGATCTTCGCAATAGGGCCGCCCTTCGCGACGAGGAGGTGGTTGCTTGGTGTGCCAGGTCGGGATCCATTCGGCGTCAAGGCGGGGGTAGACTCGTCGGCTGACAGGGCATCCTGAGGTCCATTGAGGTGGCGCCCTCGGTATGTTAGACCTGGCGCAACGGGAGGTTCGTCGCCAGTGTTGTCTGAAATGATTTCCTCTTCTAATGGGACTGCGCCGGCCGTGATGGTGGTGGAGGGGCCTTTAGTACTAGTTTGGTCGAACTCCTCGAGTTGCACATCAAAGTATTCATCAAAGGCATGACATTCGACCAAGGTAGTGTGGGGCTTCGTTAATTGTTCGCCGTAGAGCTTGACGAAGATGGTCTTGATATTATCGACGAGCTTGTCCACCCATGACAGGTGTAGTAGGGATCGGTAGACAGCCTAATGAGGGGTGGGGACGTCAGCGCCGAGGATCGGGGCAGGAGAGGCCATCATGACAAGTAAGGTAGAGTACTCACGACGAAGATAATACCCAATTCCTTGACGAGAGTCCACTTGAGAGTATGTTGATCGCTCTTGTAGGGAGGGTTAACAGCGGCTGATCTTGAGTCGCTGAGGGCAATGGCGCCACTCTTCTCTTCGATAAAGGTATCGGCGATGAAGTTGTTGATGATGGAAGGGTTTATGGGCGTGTATGTGCGCGACCAGACGACGACACCGGAAGTGGTTAATATCTCAAACGAGTCCAGCATTTTGTGTATTTCTCTTTCCTTTCCTTGGGGAGTTGAAGCCGAGAATGATGGTGTTGGTGGGAGAATTAAAGTCTGAGCCAACGGGGAGGCGAAAGATTAGATGGTAGATGTGGCTACAGTACCATCCCGAGAGGTAGGTAGTAACCCAGATAAGATAAAACCGCTGCACATCAAAATGAGGGACGGACAAGGACTCGACATGGCATGGCCCGGACACGCCGCACTGCGCTTAGGCCTGGGCCTTGTCTTCCCTGCTTCCCCAAGATTCAACCCTAATGGTCAATACTCAATCAAGTACTATCTATGGTTAGGTACTAAGTTATATGGTGTTGTTCTACAATACGATATTACTGGATGTACAACTAAGTAAAGATAGCTTTATAGATAATCCCGATTGTATTAACAGTAAAGCTCTTGATAGAATAACCGCATAATTACCAAATTGCACCTATTATACCTTTGCTCCACTACATCCAAAACCCCAAGAAACAATCACGTGCCCCTTGGAGAAACGAACAGGGGCTGACGTCTACCTAAGCTCGCAGGCTCCCTAGGAGGTATGCTGGAGCTCTCCATGATGCTAGTGCCCAATCAGAGGGAATCGAACACATTTCCCTGAACTGGATCAAACCAAACATCAGCTTTACCTCATCACCAATTCAATTCAATCCACCTCAACTCCACGACCTCAACGCTGCGCCAAACACTACCGAACAACTCCTTCAACACCGATTATCTCCTCCCAACCCGCCATGCAGCGAGCGGCATACGCGCAGTCGCCCCCCCTTCACCATCCAGTTCCCCAGCATGTCTCGACCGTCCCTCAACTAAGATCGCCGCCTCCTCCTCCAGGCTCTGCGCAGTCGCACCAGGGCTACGCTGCTAATGCCGGAGGGAATCCATATCAACAACAAGGAGGCCCCAGCGGCAATGTATTTGGCGCATATGGCAACTTTATGAACGATCCTACAGCGCAGGTGGCGGCGCAATTCGGACAGACGGCATTTAGACATGGACAGGAGTATGTGGAGCAGAACGTAAGTGCTGGGAACATTTTTGGAGGTGTTCTGATACTGACGTGAACAGTTTGGTCGATATGTCAACGTTTCTGCCCTCAAGCACTATTTCAACGTCTCCAACTCGTATGTCGTCAACAAGCTCTTCCTCGTCCTTTTCCCCTGGAGGCACAAGCCTTGGTCGCGCAAGCAGGCTGTTGGGCAGAACGGACAGGAGGGTTGGTATCTGCCACCACGAGACGACATCAACAGTCCCGATATGTACATTCCAGGTGTGTAACAAAGTCATGGTATCTTCGTCAGAGAACGAGGGGCTAATCATGAAATAGTCATGGCACTGGTGACATATATTCTTCTCTCGACGTTGATCGCTGGTTTGAACCACCAGTTCCAACCAGAACTCCTCGGAAAGACAGCCACAATCAGTCTTATTGTTGTTATCGTCGAGATCTTCTTTCTTAAGCTTGGATGTTATCTTCTGAGCATCTCTAGCCAATCGCAACTCCTGGATCTGATCGCCTACTCCGGATACAAGTTTGTCGGAATCATCGTCACTGTTGTCGTTGCTGAGATCCTCAATGGCGGCAAGGGCACTGGCGGCTGGGTTGGCTGGTTGATCTTTTTCTACACCTACCTGGCAAACTCACTCTTCTTGGTATGCTTTTTTAACCATTGAACGACAGACGCAAGCTAACTATCTGTTCAGATGCGATCGCTCAAGTATGTTCTTCTCCCCGAGACCTCAGCTGGCGTCAGTGGCGGGCCCATGCAGACAGACTCGCGAGCGAAGCGCAGCCAACGCACAAAGTTCCTCTTTATGTACTCCTACTTTGTGCAGCTCTTCTTTATGTGGGTTCTCACCAGGGCGTAAACGGCAACATCGACCTGAACGAAATAGCTTCTGGGTCAAAGACGTTCATAAAGGAGTTCAAGAGACTTGGTGTCTGGTGAATATAAAAGTTGAATCAACGAAGGATGGAGATGGTAATGAGGGATGACTGGGGATGTACGATAATTATTTGATCTGATTGATAAAGCATCATAGTAACGTAAACCGATTTGTTCAATATTATTATAGAATGTTTTTTTTTTTTGTCCTAACTTTCTACTGTCAGCGAACAGTATTTAGGTGCATGTATGGATGGATATGTATCCGTAGATTATGAGTGTAGTTGATACTGGCCAATCAAAAGGACACGCGACCAAATTACGCCTCTTTGCAGCTCAAGATTCCTACCTTAGTCATTACCGCACGTCACTTCCCGTCTCTTTATACGCTTCATCCCGCCTTTGCCTCGCTGTTAACGATGTCACTTTGAATATCTTTTCCCCCCCAAATGCATATACTGGCTGACAAGTACTAACTGTCATCGCATTCAGCACCAAAGTGCCATCAGAAATCTTAGCTCGCCTATCTTAGCGCCGATCTCACAGCAACGTCAACCCAACTCAACTCAACACGTCTCTCTTTTCTTCGTCATCTTAACATCACCTTGTACCAATTTCACCACATAGACTTCGAACAACACACAAACTCAGCAAAAATGAGTCTTCAATACCCGCCTGTGATCATGGCCACCATCCAGAGTGCTGCTCTGGGTGGCATCGCCAATATCTTGGCTCAAGTCATTACGGCCTATAGAGCTGGGGTAAGTTGAAATCAATACACACCTGCTATGCTGTGTCTTTTCTGATTTATATACTAATTGTTTAATCTCTTATAGACCGATGTTGTTATAGATTGGGTTCCTGTCTTCCAGTTCCTACTGTTCAACATTATCTGCACACCGCCCAACTTCTACTGGTGAGACTCACCCTCATTTCACTGCGTCGAACTTCAACTAACGTTCCATTAGGCAAGATTTTCTTGAATCGACCTTCCCAGCCCACCCTGAGGAATCATCTAAACCAAAGGATCCTAAGGGTGCTAAAAAGACTCAACCCAAGCTCTCAGTCCGCAACACCCTCATCAAGTTCACCCTCGACCAGACTGTGGGTGCCGCTGCGAACACGCTTCTCTTCAGTACTTACGTCCATGCCATTCGCTCTGCTATCAAGGATGTCCCCGTAATTACCAGTCTTCCCAAGGCCATTACTTACTGGACCTCTGCTCGTACCATTGACTTTAGCCGAGTTAACTGGACGGTTGTCTGGGAAGCTGCCAAGGCTGACTTTGCTCCTCTCATCTATGCTGGTTGGAAGCTTTGGCCTGCTGTAAGCATAGTCAACTTTGCTGCTATCAAGACTGTGGAAGGACGTAACCTTGTGGGTGCTCTGGCTGGTGTTGCTTGGGGAATTTACATGAGCCTGATTGCCGCTCAGTAAATAATATCCTTAAAGCTGTTAAACCCGGCTGAGTTACGGGGGTCACAACTGGAAGGGTAACGTTTGTGGTGATAACGCACAGTTTTTGGATCGACGAGGGTATGTCACCATCTAGATATGGGTGGATGGATGTTCATCGGGGTTGAAGAACAAGGTTTAAGAGGATAAATCTTCCAACTGCATCTTTTCATCGCTATCTGAAACGCTGAGAGTATAAAAAGTTTAGTCTTGAGACAGAGAACCATAAACAAACCCTTAAAAGTAATTGCTTAAACCAAATCAACCAGCTCAAAAAGTGAGTAGTCATCACTGATGGAATCGAAAAAACCTTCCCTATCAACGTTATCCTCTTATTATGCTTGAGACACAAATACCCGAGCATAAGGACTGAATGCAAACGATGATTCCATGGCAGACCCGCTGGTAGCGGACACAGGTGATCGCTTTGGCGAAAACACCTGCCCGCCAGGAGTAGGGTCGAATACCCTCAGCCGGAGGTCGTTGTCGAGCTCAAACAACTCAGACGGGTGTCTAGTGGATAGATTCATGGGCGTCAGGGTCGAGTTGTCTTCTTCCGAACCTTGTACGAGACTAGATATCGGGGTTGAATGATCAACAATCGCACAGGCACTCCGAGACTGACGACTAACTTTTGGGGTATCATGCTAAGCCGACCTCGCCGGGTTCTCGAGTGGTCTCAGAGGCCGTGAAAACCACTCTGCATCTGGCGCCGCGACCGGAATCCGGTATTTTCTGAAAAGGCCATCGGCGAAACTGTACCAGTGTACAAGCCAGGGCCTCATTTTCCAATGCAAGTCTTCGTCAATCTCGGGACGCAGCATGACACAAGCGAAGTTGTAAACAATGGTGAGAACCCATCTGACGTCCTTGGGTAAGGTTTCGATGGCTTGCACCATGCACGACCATTCGCGGGCTGCACTAAATACGGGGTCGGCATTTTCAATCGGACCCAGGGATTTGTAGAGAGTAAGCCACTCGATGTTGCTGAAACATGGCTGGTAAGCTTCACGGCCGTCGAAAGTTTTGAATCTCAGAAGAGACATTCCCTTTATACGAGTGTGAGGAATGAGTGAGCTTCCTAGGTCCCGATATGTTTCATCTTGGTAAGGCACCACATGGTCTATGTTCTCGCTTTCGAAAGTATCGGGTTGTTGCAGGGCCGACATGTCAAGATCGTGTTCTCGAGCGGCATTGATCTCCTCAAGGAGTGCCGCAGAATCATATTCCGCATCTTGGATCAGAATGGCGAGGGCATCGGGGTTTGGTGAATCAGGCAAGTCGTGCCAGTTAGCCCACGCCGCATATTCGTGTTTATGAAAGAAGATAACTGCGCACTCTCCACACCAAGGATGAAAGGTACAAGCAGAGGTGACGATGCAATGATAACACCGGTGGACGGGACAGTGATACTATGTATGCCCAGGCGTGGAGTAGAACTCATGGGATTGGATAAAAAAGGGCCGAGCTCCCCCTGTGGGCAGGGTGAAGCAATAGCACATTATAACAAAGTATGGGCGAAAAGGCGATGCTTAAACAAGTGATTGAAAAGATTCTTTGAGAGCTGATGGTAACGATTGTGATGTTTAGTTGAACGAGAAACGTTGTCATACAAAATCCCAATGATTCGAGATAAAAAAGTGATGGAGTGAACAAGTACCTATTATTACTTGAGTGTAGTAGAAATAAAAGTCGTACAAGGTTGAACCATCATGTAGGTATTGAGAGGGAAATCACGACCCAGTAACCAGGCTCCCGGGTCGTGCACTTGCCTTGGTACCTTGCCTTATTCAAAGCGCCACACAGAAGCCATCGTGGAGCAGTGCTTGCCCTTTCAAGTCGCCAGAAACGATGATCCACGAAGAGGATACACATGAACGAGCCACCAACACCGCCAGGACCCTGATTAGGCTTAGTCAGGAACCCGACAAAGGTTCTACCGCAACAGTTCAGACTGGACGGTGAATGTTTGCCTCGTTTTATTATTCATGAATTACAGTTGTCACAGTGGCTTAGAGAGGCATTTCATGGGGTATTGACTCCATTCCGACACTTGGAATCTAGTGACGACAATATTATGAGAATATGATACCTTGGTACGGAGTAGTCACTTCATACCTACTGTCTCTTGGCTACTAAGGTACAGCACATTTCACGTCGACACAGCAGCTGGAATATATGGACTTGCGTCCTATAATGTTTGTCAGTTTCATATCAGCCGAGCACATTCCTTCACATTGGCATTTCCTCCCCCCTCAGTAGTGGCAAGTTGGGGTTGAGTTGTAATCAGTCCGTTAGAGTGCTACCTTACCGACAGCTTGGGAGACGTGCAAGTCTCCGGGTAGCGACTAAACTCAAAAAGGCAGCGATGGTGATATTCATGCAGCATGTCATTGACAGTTGGCACCCGTAGACTAGCAAACTCAATCATTAGCTTCGACTACTATACCCAATTGGCATGCTAAGGGCGCCTTTTGAGATCTGTCGGCTCGGACGATCCCTTCTGAACCTTTGACAGGCATGCAAAAGGCGTCAACTAAATAACGAATAGTCTTTTCAACCTCAAGTTTGCCGAAATTCTTCAAAGTGACCCCAACACCAGGAACCGCCGAACCGCCACTCACATAGCTAACTGTAAGCTACGGTAACGCTTTGCTCTTGTAGCGCCGTTACGATCAAGGCTAAGCTTTTCTAAGTCCCTAGTTAGTGTAGGTAGCCTGCATAAGTTAAGTCTCATGCTGACGACGATTTATTAGTTCGCATTGAAAATAAACCAAGTACGATGCTTGATTTGTTGCGGTCGACGATAAATAAAGCACTAGGTATCTGATAGACCGAACTGAACCTGTTTCTCAATGTTGTCATTTTGCAGTTTGTGGCTAGTCAGTTGATATAACCTAGCTATAATTTCCTAGCCTCGCCAGATCTGATAGTTACGAAAGGTATTTGGAATTAAAGCTTTACTTGGACGGTGATAGATCATATGTACAAGTAATTACTGCTTGGCTCAACGTACTTGCTCATATGACTGCGTTCCTAATTCAAATTTTTGAAACGTGAGCTACGATCTGTGGAAGCCTTTTGTTTCCATTGCAGTGGTTGTCGAAATTCACTCAGCTTGAAAATTTTCTTTCGAGCCATGGCTTTAAAATTCTAGTATTCATGGCTCTTGTACACCACCCCAGGATATAAATGTTTGCCACAGCATTAATAACCAACATATTGAGGGTTGGGGTTGTCATTCTCCTTCTCTTTTCGATCCAAGCGTCTCGTTAGTCTTTTCTCCCCCCAACCCCCGTCTCCAAGTACCTAGGTAATTGATATAGTGTGTCCTAGCGCGAATAGTCTGAAAGGGGTTTATTTCAGGTGACTTCCCTATGATGATGTCTATTCGGCGAGAATTTTGCCTCTCTGTAGTGTATTAACAGGTCGTCAACAAAATTGTTTGATATGCAACATGAGAGAATGCCGCGCATGGAGCGGCTTTCTCAATAGAGGAGAATTATGTCATAAGAAGAACCCATAAAGAAAACCAGGTCGGCAGTCATAATTTCACCGCTGACACTGAATGAAGCAGATGCTGCAGTACAGTGGAGAGTGGAGCCCATCACTGGAAAAGCCACTAAATCTTGTCATCCATTACACATTTGCCCACTGACATCCAAAGTTCAGGGAGCAAGGCATAAGACACTCCACTCGTGGATCATACTCCCCAATCCTAGCCCTAGTACCTTGACTACAGGCTATGCTACAGGTGCAGGCCTTTAATGTTAGTACCTAGCAATCCGGATATTACAACAACCAAGAAGTTGGCCCAACCCACCGTCTACAAGGTGAACAGAACACCATCCATACCCAGCTATTCAGTAAAATATTTTCGACAAACGATGGCTTCATTCTCATCGTCGGGCTGAATTGTTCTCACTTACACGTCACCGATCGCCTGCGACTTCGACGACCTCGATTGTCACACATCGTCTCTTCTTGGCTCAACGTCTTTACAAGGCCCCTCCAGTTTGCGACTGCAATGACGACACAAAAAACAACCAACACCTCGCCTCATTCTCGCTCTCGACTTCGATCTTAGGGCGACTTAACACAACTGTCGGGCTCATTTTAAACTTTACAGTCCCTTTGCTCGTCATTAGTACGGTTACGGTATATCTGACCTGCCCAATGCCGCCTCCGGCTCTTCAAAATCTTGGTCTTGTAGACCTCGTCGCTTCTGACCCTCGACCTACATTCGTCGTTGCCTTGCCTGAGCAAACTTCCACCACCTGCGATTCCTCTTCGACCAAAATAATCTACCGAAATCCCGCGCTGCAAAATTTGCATACTCTCGACCAGTCAATTTCTTCTATTCCTCAAGATGCTTCTCATTCTCCATTCTGGAATTGGGTCACTAGCCCACCACCTGCGCCGGCTTCTGAAGATAACGCCGCAGGCCCTGCGACAACAAATACGCAGCACTCCCTACCATATTTAGGCGTCTACTGGACGCGAAGCATTGTGCTGGGCCAATGGGTGGTGATGAGTGGTAACGAAACTCCTCCCTCTTCAGAGCCCCCGCGCAAAGTTCGAATAGAAGGAAAAGAAGGCGAGACAACAAGGAAATACCCCCAGAAATCACCATTAGATAATGCCAGGTTACCATCCCGAAGGAAATCGGAGAGTAAAACACCCATGCTCTACCGCGATGAATCAATCCCAGGCCTCATGGTGCCTGTTTCCGACTCCGAGGCAGAGCCATTCCTTGACGTGGTACAAAACGTGGATTGGGAGTCGACTTCATTGGGACCGATGGCAGACTGGCCGGCTCAGCTGCAATATACATTTAATCAGCTTGTTTCTGATTCGCGACCCGTGGCGCTTTATTGGGGACCCGAATACATCACTATATACAATGAAGCATTTTCGAAATACTGCGGCGCGCGGCACCCTGGACTTTTGGGTCGGCCTGCTACTGAAGCTTGGGGTCACTTGAAGACTCAGCTAGATGAGATGACGGCGTCACCCATGAAAAACTATTCGAACGTCGAAGACGAGTCCAAATTTTTCATACCCCAGGCGGATGGAACCTTCGAAGAAACGTACGCCAAGTCTTCTATGGTCCCCATTGTATACGAAAAGAATTGCCTCGGGATCCAGCACTCGCTGCTCGAAATGACTTCAAAACGACTTTGGGAGCGAAGAATGAAGATGCTTCTCGATCTTGGCGAGGCTCTGGTATCTACGAAAGACGCCAAGTCCTACTGGTCCAGGACGATCGAGGAGTTGGAACGCTGGAACCCGGCTTACGACGTTCCATTGGCCTTCATATACTCGGTAGAAGAGGACGATGCCGTCTCCGCATCCTCCAAGTACGATTGTTCGAAGACTTGTCGCCTCGAGGGTTCTCTCGGTGTGCCCGAAGGACATGCTATTGCACCTCCGATTCTTAACCTGAAAGATACGGATGATGGTATAGCATCCATCTTGCGAAGGTCACTTGACGAGCGCCAGCCAATGCTTTTACAAACTAAGAACGGCACATTACCAAAAGATTTACTACATGAATTGGAATGGCGCGGCTTCGGTGACCCTTGTCAAGCAGCTGTTGTCCTACCTATTCGACCTACAAAAGAGGAGCATGTAATGGGTATTCTGTTTCTAGCCTTAAACCCTCGACGCCCATACGATAACGACTATCGGCAGTTCATCTCGTTACTGAACCAAAAGCTCACGAGTTCACTGGCTTCGACAGTACTGTTAGAAGAAGAGGCACGCCGGCGACGCAACATTACTGAACAGGCCGCTTATGATAATGCTTTGCTCACACAGCGGCTGGAATACCAAACCGAGCAAGCAGAGAGATCGATGCAAACGCTTACTGCGGTGGCGGAATTCATCCCTGTGGGGATGTGTTTTGTCGATAATGAAGGCAATATCACATTTGCCAACGACGCTTGGCATCGTATCACCGGATATCCAAAAGGCCCAATCGCTCATGGCGCGTTGCTCGAGTCAGTTCTCGAAGAGGATAAGGAGAAAGTTATGCAAGCATACAAAGATGTTCAAGAGCTCGATACAGTCACTTTTGAATACCGCATCGCACGGACCGAGAACACGACGGGACCTCCAAGTTTTAGATCCTCCACCGGACCTTTGCCTGTAATGGATGAACGAGTCTCGCGCCATATCTTGGCTTCTACGAAAGCGGAGAGAGCGCCAGACGGCAGTGTCATCAAAATCCTTACTTGTCTGACTGATGTAACAGTACAAAAAGACACCGCCGAGGAAGCCGTGCAACGAGCGCAAGAAGCAGAGAATCTTAAACGGCTTGCCGAATTTGCGACGGTCGGAATGTACGATGTCAGCATGGACGGAAGACTCCTTAGTGCGAACAACCTTTTCTGGGAATTGACGGATCTGGAGAAGGTTGATCTCACCAAAGTTGACGTGCGCCCCTGGCCAGAGTGTGTTGTTGAAGAGGACCTGCATATTCTCCAGGAAAGACTCGATAAATTGGTAGAATCTGGACGTACTGAAACGGCCGAGTTCCGCCTCCGCAACGGCTGGGTCAGCGAGGATAGCAGTGGAAACTCATCAGTTGCCCCCAGATGGGTTCTTGCTACGTTCATGCCAGTCAAGAGTTCAGACGGAGTGATACAATCTTTCACTGGCTGTTTGAGTGATGTTTCAATACAGAAATGGCAACTGGAACAGGAGAAACTCCGCAAAGAGGAGGCGATCGAATCCAAGCGACAGCAGGAGAACTTCATCGACATGACCTCGCACGAGATGCGAAACCCACTGAGCGCTATTCTCCACTGCACTGACGCTATCATCGCTTCCCTTGCGAGGGTACAGGACATCAGTGACAGCTCTGCTCCTCTTACGCCAACACGAAACGGCACGAACGGCGAAGGAAGAAGCGTTGGGGAACGATCGGTTGAAGAGAGAAAGCTTCTTGAGGACAGTATTGAAAATGCTGAGACTATTGTGACATGCGCTCAACACCAAAAGCGTATTGTTGATGATATTCTTACGATGTCTAAACTTGATTCGAAGCTGCTGGCTGTTACTCCTTGTACGGTAGACCCGATTCAAATCGTCAATGGGGCGCTCAAGATGTTTGAGGTGGAGGCTCGCCGTGTCGATATTGAGCTGACTTCATATGTCGACAAGTCGTACAAGGATCTCGCTTACGACTATCTCGATTTTGACCCAAGCAGAGTTCAGCAAGTTCTAATCAATCTTCTTACCAACGCTTTGAAGTTTACCAAGTCTGGTACTACGCGCAACGTCACCCTCGGCGTTAAAGGATCGTTGACACCACCAGGGGAAGACATGACGGCTGTCCAATTCATTCCCCGATTTTGCGACGTATCGGACGAATACGACCAACCAGCATTGAAAGGACGAACTAAACCTGTGTATCTGTTATTCGAGGTCAAGGACACTGGTCAAGGGTTGACGGTGGAAGAGATGGGTAACCTATTCAACAAATTCGTTCAAGCCAGCGCCAAGACGCACACCAAATATGGAGGCTCTGGCCTTGGACTATTCATCTCACGCCGCTTGACGGAGCTTCAAAACGGAGCGATTGGAGTTTCTAGTCAGCCTGGCGTGGGATCGACGTTTGCATTCTACATTGAAGCGTATGTCCCGAGTGAAGCCTCCAGGAATGAAGCGCTGGCTGCTGCCGCAGCAGCCAGATTGATCACTGGTGGTGATTATGCCGACTCGGCTGATGGAAAGCGACCCTGCCGCGATATTCGTCTACAAAGGCATCAGAATCCGGGAGGGAACATTCGACTGGATGGAATTCTTGTCGTTGAAGACAATCTCATCAATCAGCAGATCACAAGACGGGGATTAACAGATCGCGGTTATATGGTCGATGTTGCGAATCACGGAGTCGAAGCTCTCGAGAAACTGAAAAGGCGCCAGGGTGCTGTCCCGAATCTTGGCCTCACTGGAGCTGCTGGTCGCTCAGGGAGGAGTAATACTCACTCAATGCCCATAGCCATTAATCTTGTGCTGATGGACATCGAAATGCCTATTCAAGATGGCTTGACGTGCACACGAATAATCCGCGAACTAGAAGCGGAGGGAGAGATATTCTGTGCATCCGGAGGCCGGGTGCCTATCATCGCCGTCACAGCCAACGCACGGCCTGAGCAAGTTATGGAGGCCAAACAAGCTGGGTGCGATGATGTGATGGTGAAGCCATACAGAATCCCGGAGCTTATCGAAAAGATGCAGGTGGTTGTGCGACGGATGGGAGGGCTCAGCCCGAACTCTCCAGTAAGATGATGGTGACGAATATCATATAGAAGGACTGGAAAACAGTGACAGTTCTGGCCATGGCGAGGTTGGACAGGAGAACCTGGTTAAGGGCCATGAGCGATAGATGGGATGAGCATGGTGCAGCCAATCTCAAACTGTCTGGAACAGGGCGACATTGACGGGGATTTCAATCAAAGCATGGGGTTCAAGAAAAAGAATAAGTAGCATAGGGAAGGAGTTTTGACACTTGCTTGCATAGCATAACGGAACGGAGTTTGGCCTGGTCTTGATATTTGAGGTCACCACGAGATAGCGTTGGATGGTCTTTGTCTCATTTTCATGAAACGGTGGGCTTTTGATGACCTCTCAGGATACGGTAGAACCAAGGAATTCGTAAAGCATAATATCAAAGCATTGAATTATCTTGGGTGAACGTTTTAGTGAGGTTATGACGACGACGATAGACTGGGCTCTCGATCACCTCCCTGGGGCCGAGGCCGTCAACTAGAGGGAGCTACGAACGACAGGTATAGGATTGTATGCGGACAACTGGATGTTGAGAAAGAGCTAGAACGGTACTGTAAGAAGCGATATTGTGGGCTATGCCATCCCTCTGATATCATCCATTTTTCAAACAGCCGGCAGAATCAGTCTGGCATTGGCAGACTGAGCACGGGAGTTACGGCTACTTACCTTAGTGAATCGTGACATCATTGGTTCTTTCCCCAGTTTCCATCTCCACGAGCTCCTGCCCCTCCTCCCCGCAGTCTTGAGAGCTCCCTCCCTTTTATTTCCAAACCTCGTTAACACAACAATCGCCATTTCTAGTTTCGCATCTCTCATAACTCATGTAAGTTATAGTCTATTATTCCACAAAATTGACGGATATCTGTCCTCCTTCTTCCACATCTTGAGTAGAGACATAGCTAACACATAGCTCACTAGCAACCTCACGATCAGTAACAAATCGCCCATCATGTCGACTATGCCCGCGTCCCACGGCCACAGCGAGGCCTGCTGTAACATTCCACCTGTTGTCACCAAGGGATATGAAGCTAAGGGAACCTACAAAGAGATCGGAGGCTACAAGACTTGTACGAGGACCAATGTTTATGACAAGAAGTACCACTAACACGGACAGATGTCACTGGCCCCATCGACGCTAAGAAGGCCATTGTCGTAATTTACGACATCTTCGGCTACTTCGAACAGACCCTCCAGGGCGCTGATATCCTTGCTTTCAGCGACGCTCACCAGAAGTACAAGGTCTTCATTCCTGACTGGTTCAAGGGCAGCCCTTGCCCCATTGAGATGTGAGAGCTCTTGACTGTAATGCTGTGTAGACGCAAGCTAATGCTAACACTCTTAGTTACCCCCCGGACACCGATGACAAGAAGAAGCAGCTTGGAGAGTTCTTTGAGACCTACCCTCCTCCTAAAATTGCTGGCCAAGTTCCCGACTACGTCAAGGCTGTGAAGGAGCAGGATTCTTCCATTGAGAAGCTTGGCATCATTGGCGTAAGTAATTCACTTTAGAGCTGAGACCATACGACTGACAAGAAAATGGACAGTACTGCTGGGGTGGTAAGGTCGTCGCTCTCAGCGTCAAGGCTGACACCAACCCCTTCTCCATCGCCGCCCAGCTCCACCCTGCCATGGTCGATGCCTCCGACGCCGAGGGTCTCTCGGTTCCTACTATCTTGCTCGCCTCCGGGGAGGAGCCCGAGGAAGAGGTCAAGCAGTTTGAAAATAACCTCAAGGTGACCAAGCACGTTGAGACCTTTAAAGACCAGGTCCACGGCTGGATGGCTGCGCGTGCCGACCTCAACGACTCTCATGTTAAGGAGGAGTACGAGAGGGGGTACAAGACCGTCGTTGAGTTCTTCGGTAAGAACTTTTAGACACGGTAATGCTACGCTTGCCTCTTAAACAGCAGTGTATTTATGCCACGAGATATGACGAATGGAACTAAGAAATAATATTTTATAACAATTGCGCTCGTATTTAATCACCATTTTGTTATGCTTTTTAAATTCATGAATTGGACGAGTTCTCTCCAAATACTAATACTTCCTCTATGTCGAGATTTTGAAAGTCTTTCAATTCGACAGTATCTCCATTGAGTCCATGTTTTACCGCAGCTGATATCATGTATTCCTGTAAAAACGGCATCAGTTTCACATCCACGCCGTCGACCCTCCTGCCTCTAAGCCAAACCTCCTGAGGCTTCCGCACATCTTCAGGTGGAGCGAAATCCCTCATCTCAAGATCTTTCAACCAACTCGCTAGAAGGGCATCCCCTGTCATCTTGACGTAAGCTTCCCTCAAACACCAGAGCGCATAGAAGTAGCGCAATGCACGATCCCGCTCGGGAATGGCTGTTCCGGGATTCATGTTCTTCAACGCTGCAACTTCTCCAGGACCAAACACATCAGCATGAATATCGACGAAACTCGGCCACCCCTCATCCGCTAAACTATGTAGATCACGATCCCTACGCTCTGACGGACAAACAACATCCACCCCCACAGCAAGTCCCTCGGGCGGATTGTGCACGGCTAAGAGGACTGCGAGGCCGGCTTGATGCGAGACGTTGAAAATAAGTGGCTCATCGCCGTTTGGTAAGATAAACACGGGTTTGGTTCGGGCATCTCGGGTAGTCTTGGCTTCAGTCCAGGGGACATGGCAGAAGCGAGATATAATATAGCGCTTAAGAAGGGCTGAAGCGAGAGCGAGCTTGGCGTCGCGAACGTGGTAGTATCTCAGTACAGAGGCTTGTTCCTCAGTAGTGAGAAGAGAAAGAGCACGCGAAGCCTGAGAAATAGATCAGTATCAGGTTTGAGGCTCTGATTGAAACACTTACATTGCTGATGAGATCCTTAGTCTTGAGGGCTGAAGGCCAGAGAGGACGAGTGTCGATAACCCATTGGATGACCGTGGGTGAAGGAGATTGGGTCTGACTCATCGTTGATACAATTATCACTTGGTCATATGTGACCGTGTCACATCGACTAGCAAAACTGAGCGTTTGAGGTTTTGCGTGAGGATTGAGAAGAAGCTTCTGAAGTCACGGGGCTGGTAAATGCAAACATGAAACAAGTGAGGCTCGGAAGCCGAACAAGACGAAACCCGGGATGTCGGAGGTGGGGTCCCTTTCGACGGTCCGGCCGAAACACGGGCCGGCGGGAAAATGGGAATTATAGGAATCAACTTTGAGTATAAAGACATCATCAAGAAGTCGTCTTTGACAATTTTGAAATTTTAGAACAGGTTCTTGCACTTCTTTACTTTAGAGAGCCAATTTTGCAGTTGAGTCCGGAACAAGATTCCTGCTTCTTCTTCTCTCCTCGACAAAACCACCGCATGGTAAGCCTTCAACTTATACGGGCTTACTATGTCCAAGAGGACTTCTCTTCACTTGAACTTTTTACTTTACTTCAATTATTCTTCGACTTCAGCTTTTTATTCCATCTTCTTTGTTCTGCTTCTCTTGCGTCTGAGTTGATTTGACTCCGCGGAGCGTAGCAGCGATATCTTCTATATTATGGCTCAAGCCAAGCGAGACATATTGCCGATCGAGGAGCTATCTTCTGGCAAATCATCAGTGTTTCTCAACTTAAAGACCCAATGTGCACCGCACAAAACAACACCGACAAACAAGCCAATACCAGAGACACTTCTTTCGCACGCAACAATCTCGATTTTTACTATTCACCCGCCCATCTTAACGCCGACTGTTGGGCACAACAAACAAACCCAGATGAAGCCCAGAACCCAGAGATATTTACTCCTCTATAGCTCTTACTGAGCGGATGGGACCGACCCCTGCGGAGAGTCTGAACCTTTACGCGGTGCAGGGGATTAGAGGGACGTTGGTGGTGGCCAATGTTTTCTCAACTAATACAGACTCGAGGAGTTTTCACTCTTCTTCCCTCTTTTCTGCTTTTTTTCTTTTTGTCTTCTTATGAAGGATGAGAAATCAGACGAACGTGGGGAGAGAGAGAGACGTGCATATGGATATGGATACGGAGACACTTGAGATAATGATTAATATTTCCAGTTTTGAAGCAGTCCAGATTTAATATTAATGTTAATGATAATGACAAAACGACCTGCTTGGAACTCGAACGTGATGCGCATCTGAATTAATATGCTGGTATTCAAAGTCTGTATTTTGTTCTATTGCACCGACGAAGGTCTATTTTGCTGTGCTCTTGCTCACTGTCCTCGCCCCCAAACCCCATTGATGGTAACCCCTAATTCGAAAGACTGTACCTAATGGCCCTCTTCTTCAGCATCAACCGAGAGCATAAATACACGGTGCTGCTCCTTGGCATCATCCTTCTTCTCGTCCTTTTTGTTTTCGTTCTTATTCTTCTCGTCCTTTGTCTTGTCATCCTCCTTTCCCTTCTTGTCGTCCTTGGTCGTATCGACGACGCCATCTTCCAGCTTACCGATCTTCTTGATAGCATTACCATCACCATCCAAGTCGACGACAACATCGACAACATCAAGACTTCCGTCTTCAGTGTACTTCCACATTTGCTTGATTTCTCCACGAACCAGACCCTTCAGCCACAGCGAGCCTAGCACACCGGGGACAAGGTACAGCAGTGCAGGCTGGCCACGCTTGAAAACCAAAAGCATGGCCAAAGTAACACACATCCCGAGGAGATAGCCAGTGACTGAAGCATAAAAATAGGTCTTGCGGAAACGTGTAGCAGCCAGATCTTGGGGCACCTGCTTAGACCCAGACAGGAAGAAAGCCCCGCGTGTCCAGAAGTTATCTCCCCAGTTACCCTTGACGTTGACGTACTTGGCCTTGACTTCCTTGTACTTGGTCTCGCTTTTCGTGACAAGGGCTCCTGAAGATGAGTCCTTCTCGATGATCTTCAAGTCGGTGCTTTCGTACTTGATCTTATTTTCGTAGTGGAGCCAGAGGTCAAATCGAAGGGCCAGAGCCATGACCATGCCTGGAATAACGATGTCACCGAGACCAAGAATGCTCTTACGTTCCGCAGCCTGAAAGGTGAGCTTGATAGGCACATCCAACTTGGTAGCGACGGTGACCATATAGGGACTAGACATCGTTAGCTTGGGGTTTGAGGACAGAGTTCGTCTCGTTAACTCACGTGTAAAATACCATTATGATATCGTAGAAGAACAGACCGACAAGGATCAATGTGCTAGTTAAGAAATCCGTCGGGGAGATCAAAAGCAATGAACCATAGCACATCGCGTAGCCAAGCGTGTTGGCTAACAGAGGCGATGTAGTAGAAGAATAGATGAGTGCTGTAGCCAAAGCCATAACCAAGGACACCACATGAGCAAACTTGATTCTGCCTTCCTCTTTGCCCATGCCATGAACAAAAAGCTTGACGGCCCAGTGTCGAGTGAGGAGACCGCGCAATTCCCATCCTGACTTGCGAATCTTCTCTGAAAATGCCAAACAGGCAAAAGTACCAGGGAAAGGGTTGCCCGTCGCTGGAACATCTGCAGTTGGGTTGCCTGCATCATCGCAGATTTGGACTGATCTGTTTCTCTGGCTCACTGCCCTCAGGCGCCCATCTCGTCCTCGCCAGTATCGCGGAAACACCAGACTCGTAACCACCTCAATCCCATGAGAATAGATCGATACCAAGCTAGCAACTGACATGGTGGACATGTACCATCTTAGAATCTTGTTGAGAATGTCGGGGTCTTGCAGCCACTGAATCAGGTAGTACAAGCCAACGAGGACAACACCAGCCATGAGCGGAAAGATAATGGCATCAGAGGGTTCCAATCCCTGAGCGAAGCGTTCCTCGACTTCATCTTTGTCTCCCGGTTTCTTCTTTTTAGCGGGCGCTGCAGAAGGAGGTCGACGAAGAGCAGCGTGGGCTCCGAGATAGATGATGCCGACAGCGCTGAGAACGAGTCTGAGCTCAAGCATGAGAAAGCTTTGGTCTTGGAGGTACGAGAGAGCAGACAGCAAACTTTCTCCGTTCACTGCGGTAGAGTTCAAAGCATCGAAAGAGCCCTCAAGTGTAGACGTATCCGTAGCGTTTTCAGCCATCTTTTGGGGCTTGTGTTGTAAGTGTGTTGCTTGTAGTGTTGTAGGAGAGCAACGTGTTCTAAGCCTGGAAAGTTGTAGAGCTATATCATTTCAACGATAACGAATGCGGTGGTATGTAGCCTTCAGTGGGGCTTTTGAGTTTTGGAGGATCCGTGAAGTGATACAAGTACAAGAAAATTATTCTTGCACAAATAGTTGAAAAGAATTATCTTGACTTGAAGTTTTTTGTTAAATGACGTTGGCTGAGAGAACTTAGACATGGATAATGAACCTGAGGCTGAGGTGCGCTAAGTAGCGCATCTTGGTCCCCTGCAACTGCTGTTTTCAGCGACCAATCACTCGGCCAAAGCCGCTAAAGCTATCAGGAACAACGTCAGAAAATGCGACAGCCTTGTCCTCATACCCCTCCATCATAAACAAATATCCCCCGTTACCTCACCTATTGTACGCTTGAATAAGCAACAAGCAACCATGACAACAAACATTGTGCTCGAAACAACAATGGTACGTCCCAGACTCCCCAATAATAAACACGCACATACTAACCAACTGCAGGGTTCGCTCACTCTTGAGCTGTACACCACGCACGCCCCAAAGACCTGCAACAACTTCACCACTCTCGTCCGTCGCGGCTACTACGACAACACCATCTTCCATCGCATCATCCCCAACTTCATGGTCCAGGGCGGCGATCCCACTGGGACCGGTCGCGGAGGAAGCTCCATCTACGGCGAGAAGTTCGAGGACGAGATCGATCCGGGTCTGAAGCACACGGGTGCTGGCATTTTGAGCATGGCCAACGCGGGTCCAAACACGAATGGGTCGCAATTCTTTGTCACGCTTGCGCCTACACCTTGGCTCGATGGTAAGCATACCATCTTTGGCAGGGTGAAGTCTGGTATGGGTACCATCAAGAGGATGGGTTTGGTCAAGACTGGGCCTGAGGACAGACCAGTTGAGGATGTCAAGATTGTCAGGGCGCGGGTTGCGGAAGAGGAAGAGCAAATCTAGATGAAATTTTCATTAAAAGGAGTCCGGGGTAGATAAATTCTTTGCATAGGTACCTGGCGTTCAGGAGCAACGACAACATATCTTACATGTCATACAAACATACATCACGTTCAAGATTAGACTAATAGTTTAAAAATATCAACTGTTGTATTTGGTACGCCAATAACGCCCCGGTCCCTTTTCCGTGGATGCTGTAAATATCCGGTCCCGGTCATCCTAGCCAACCAGTCCGCCGTGCCAATGCAATGTTGAGAATAATACAAGTGAATAAAGGATGTCGGTAAGCAAGTGTCTCCTTGGTCGCGTAACGTACCGCCTGCTTCTATGTATCCAACCGTAACTATATGCTGATCGGTGTACTCTTTGCAGCACGGGAAGTGCAGCTTTCAAGAAACGCTATCGTAGCCATGATGCATCGTGAAAGATACGATTGCTCGAGAAAGCCCAAGCCTATTGAGCAAAAGCTTACTGAGGCGGAGATGAAAGTGTATCGGAGGATTCAGACTCTCCAGTAGCTTCCCTAATGAGATTGGACTTGGGCTTGGGTGAGCCCAGCTGAGGTTTGTTCATCTTAAGCTTCTTAACAGGACTGATTCCCTTAGACACGGCCTTCTTAGGAGCCACTTCCACAGAATCGCCGTTGGAGTAGTCAGCTTTTTGCTCTTGGCTTAAAGATGAGAGACCCTTGGGCCTATCCTTCTTAAGACTCGGCTTTGTTTTGAGGATCACCTTCTTGGTGACCGAAGAGGTAGGCTTCAGCTTCTTCTTCTTATGGCTGTTCTCAGAGTCCTCCTCTTCATCGCTAGCGTCGCGCTTCTTTGGGCTGGTGGCACGAGAGCCCGGCGCGGGTGTTGCCTTTTGTGATGATGGAGGCGTAGGGTCGTTCTGAGATCCGCCGTTGCTCAACTTCTGCGCCGCTGCTCTACTAGCATTGCGCCCGCTATTGCCAATACACGAGCCCATGTGGTTGTTGAGTCGAGTGACAAGAATGCAACGTTTGCACTTGCTGCAAGTGGCGGAAGGAAACGAGAGGACGTTGGGTGGCCGCTGTTCGGGCGTGGGAGAGTCGGTATTCTTCTCCATATCCTTCTTCTTCTTGCCTCGACCAGGTCCGGGTCCGACCCAACTCTGTCCGTAGATATCGCATCCAGGCTTATCAATGTAGGGATGTTTTTTACAATAGATTATGCTGGGATCGGGCTTCTTGGCGCCTTTCCCGTCGGTGGGATAAAGGAGTCGAGGTAGATGGCATCGGGGGCAGAGGATCTCGGCGGTAGTCTTGAGAGGGTTGCCCTTGAGCAATACTTTTCCATCCTCGTAGATGGCAGCATCCGTCTCTATCCGCACGTCGGGTTTACTGTCCAGTGTGTTGGCATCGGACGCGTCGGCAGCCAATTTCTCGATTCGAATCGCAGCGGTGGTAGCTCTGGCAGTCTTCTCCTCGCGGTGCGTCTTCATCAATAGATCGCTCAGAACGTTGTAAAGCACATCGTCTAATACAGCATGTGCCTGAGCAATGTCAATTAGCAATTAATTAAAGATTAAATTTTTAATGGATGATAAGCGAAAAGCTTGATGCGAAGTCCCTGTGATAGGGGGCGCAGAGATGAGGCATCATCGCGGAGGATATGATGGCGCTCGCGAGCGGCGTTGTGGTAAGGATCGCATTGCATCGCAGGGAGGTTGCTAAGCAAGCAAAGAGGCAACGAGAGTAAATAACTTACCAGCTTATCCATAGACGAAGCATCATCACCAGCGTTTATGACGCCTGCCCTGCCTGTACCAGCATTCATGATGTCGCCGGGTATCCTGAATCCGAGCCAGGGCCGACGATTTTTTGTACAGTAAAGCAAAGCGGAGGGTGTGTAACTGAAATCGTGTGATGGATGATGCCGAGGAGCGAAACGGCAGCTACCGTATCGTACTGGACTGGACTGAACCGGACGGAGGGGGGTGTGCACGGAATGGAATTACAGGCCAGCCCGGGGTACAGTAGTACTGTAGACTAGGCTACTGTACAGCGCTGTAGATTGCGATAAGAAGAAAATAGTTTGGAGGTGAGAGAGGAAGACTCTGAAGGAGGAGTGCGAGAATTAGTTGTAAAAAGAGGAGATAATTAACAAGTATGAGTAAGAGTGACGAGTAATACTCCGTTTGGTTCGGGTAAAAGATGAATATCGCAGAAAAAGGCCAACAATGTGAAAGTAGTGAGATGAACAATGGGCAATTGAGGCTCTCTACTCCCCAGTCTCAACTAGTCTGGCAGTGCAATCAATGCAGCGCAGTGCAGTGCAGCGTTTGCGTGTGGGTGGATGAAGAGAAGAAAGCCGCCGTCGGGTTGAGCAAGGAACCACGAGACCCGCCTGCTACTTCTTCTTGATTACCTACCTAGGTACTAGGTAGGTAGGAAGTAAGAAGGGAGAAAACAAAGACAGAAAGACTTGCTTCCAAACCACGCAGCAATGAGTGGTGAACCAAGATGACGAGATGAAGATATTTTAAGAAGTCAACAAGGGGAAAATTTGAAGTCTATTTAAAAGTAAAAGCAGGGGAAAAATCAAACTTTAGAGCTTCAAAAGCGTGCCAGTGCACCCCCAGCACTTACTTAGAGTAACTTGGTTAGTGTCAGCCACTGGGTTAAACAAGGCCTTTACTGTAGAGGGGCAGAGAATTTTCATTGGGGGTTTCGGAAAGGGAATCTCAGGGGTGCGATTCGATACATGTATCGATCATAAGGACAACAATGATAGCTATAAGTCAGGATGGTTCGTAGGAATAATGGACTCTTCACATTACTGAAGTTTAATTCATGGCTTTGAAGCTGCCCCGTCCCAAGGGGTTGTTAAGTTAATTTACCTTACACACTTTAACAATCACTAATGCGACTGACGGAATGAAGTAAACAGGCCCTTGTAACAATTCAACTACAAACCACAGATGTTAGAGATGACGATCAAAGCTAAGATACTCGGGATCATATCATCAAAACTTAGTACCCTTCTACTCTCTACCCCAAGATGCTACCGAAGCAGAAGTCTGATAAAGCTCTAAAGACTTCTGCTAACCATGCTAGAATGTTAGGATGGGTATTGGATTATTGATGTAAGACTGTTAATTTGCACCACAATAAACTCAAGGAATAGTATCTAAGAACTACGTGTATCCATTCAGTTGGGTCTAGTAACTAACAAACCCCCTCACAAAAAAGTCCACCTGTCAAATCGACTTTCAGGGGCTACGACAACTGACAGAACCTAGGATTCCTCTCTACGAATGACGATCGATTTCAATCTAGATCTCTCACGTGGGACTGGCTTCTTCCCATCATCTTGTTTGGCATTCATTGGGTGATCTGCGCTAGTGTCCCCTGCCTTGGCCTTAGCCTTAGAGCCTCTTGCTTCCCATCCCTCCGGTCTCAACAAGATTTCTTTTTCACCCTTTGAATACCTCTACGAAACCATAATCTCTCTTCCTCCGAATCGATCTGCCATTTTCTGCACTTCTTCGGTTTAACTTGGGCTGGTGTCTCGCTTACCCTAGCCTTTCGCTTTCTTTTCTTCTGTCAGTTATATATCTTTCGCTTTACCTACTAGATATCCTCCCTTCAACGACCTACCGAATCCGTCTACAGACACGCGACATACAAGATAGATACATACATACCTATATACACCGTAACCATGTCGCTTCCGTCTACCAAACCTGCTCAAACCTCGATTCGATCCTTCTTTTCGTCCAAGACACCTAAATATGCGCCTCCGCCTTCTCAAACCGCTGCCAATCCTCCCCCTCCACCAGCTGCTTCTGCCCCTCCACCGACCTCGAGCGCGCCAGACTTGACCACGAACTCGACCTCTGAATTCCAAATTCCGCCCCTTCCGACTTCTCTTCCTCAGGAGGCGTCGATTCGACTTGTCTCAGGCGACGACGTCAACGCTTTACGTCGCATTAATGCTCTGCTCTTACCAGTGAGCTATCCTGACAACTTCTACCAGCGTGCCGTTGATCCTTCTGCCTCTGGTCGCTTCTCTCGTGTCATCACGTGGGCCCATGACGGAGCTGAGCCCAAGGTTGTTGGTGGTGTCGTCTGTCGAGTCGAACCCCTTCTCGATCCCAATACTCGAGGCGGTTTGCCCCAGAATCTTTACATTCAGTCCTTATGCCTCCTTTCACCATACCGGTCGCTGGGACTTATAAACGCCGCTGTGGATAACATCATCGCCACTGCTGTGTCCGACCCCGACTTGAACGTGATGGCTATTACGGCACATGTCTGGACCGAGAACGAGGAAGGACTGAAGTGGTACGAAGGTCGAGGTTTCAAGCGCGAGAACCAACCCATCCAGGGCTACTATCTCAAGCTTCGTCCGAACTCCGCTTGGCTAGTCAGCCGCCCCACTGGTGCTTCTGTTCGAAACTTGATACCTACTTCCTCATCGGCACCTCCAAGCTCTGTTCCTGCCAGCGCAACCGCTGCTGTCGCCAATCTGGACACTGCTTCAGGTCCTCCCAGGAATGGCGCCTCGCGACCATCTATGCCCACCTCTGCACGCTCTTACCAGAATCAAGGACCTGATAGGGAGTGGAACGATTTGCCTGATGATATGGCAAGCAGTCGTCTCGCGCCACCACCCCGCGGAGCTGCTGGGGACACTAACTCTGGTGCAAGCTCTAGGAGTAGCTCTGCGGCACGAAAGAAGAGGGATCGGTCTTACCCTGCTGCAGCTTTCGGAAGCTAGAGAATAAACTAGGACATGAGATTAGTGTAAGCTGTTCGCGAGAACATGGGTATCCTTCATGACGGTATATGATTCAATGGTTAGGTTGGGATAGATGTGTTTACAGGAAAGAGACGGGTTTAGACTTAATATAATTATACGGTAGAGCGATCACAAAGCGTACAACACATGGTCAGAAAAACATTGGACATCATCAAATTATATCATTGAAAACTAGTCGCCTTGTACTTATACAACTTTTAAATGCGAGAAAAGCGCAATAGTAGGGGAAAGAAATGTTGGAGACATAAGACGCCAAAAGTCCCAAACCAACATAAACACATCTCAGATGTAGATATACATAAATGTTCTCCCAAGCTAGAAAGAACTCCAAAACATGGCTCTAAAACAAAAAAAGAAAAAGGATGGTGCTGTTTATCGACGCTTGCTATACCATAGGGCTGCTAGCGCGAGAACACCAACGACGCCACCTACTAGTAGGGCCTGGTTGGAGACTGGCGATGAATCGACTATTCAAAGTTAGCATATATTTCTTAACAGGGGCCCGAATTACCAGTGGCTCGGGATTAGGAGTAGAACGTACGGATCGCATCAGAAGACTTGCGAGCGCGGTTGGACTCGGATCTCAGGTCAGTTAGGTAATCCTCGGGCTTCTCCCTGCTGGCGGCCACGAGGGCAATAAGGGCAGCACCGACACCGCTACCATCCTTAGCGATGCCGATTCGGATCTTCTCAGCACCCTTAGATCCGATACCATCAATAGAACGGAGGGCCTCGTAGATCATATCACGGAAGAAGGGGTAGTGCTCAACGAGACTACCGTCGACACCGATGTCGATAACCTCCTCATTGATGTCATCGAGCTTTCCAGAGTTGATGGCAATAGCACCAATGGCGACAGCAGACAACCGAGCGGCACGGCGACCGACCGCATTGGAAATAGCCTTGAAAGCTTGAGCATCCTCAAGGGAAGGAGTGTAGACGTTGAGCAAGTTCTCAAGCTCCTGGCGAAGAGTTGACAGCTCAGGGGTGTTGTCGGCGGCGGCTACAGACATAATGGCGCTATCGAGTCCCCAAGGCTTGAGGAAGCCGGATGTAGGAGCAATGCTGGTGGTGGTACCCCAATCGTTGAAGCTCGAGTTAAGATCCTTGAACAGAGACGAGCTTTCATTATTGATCAGGTCAACCACAGCCAATCGTACAATTTCACCCAAGAACATTCCCGACACTCGCTTCTCGAACATCTGGTCACCAGGGTTCACACTGCCAGCATCAAGAACCTTATCCCAAGGGGTGGTGGGCAAAACATTGAGTTGGTTGTCGAAGGAACCCCACTCAGTGTTGACAACCATCTCACCCGTTGACTTGTCATAGTCGCCTGTGATGGGTTTCTTGATGTTATCCAGCTTCTCCATGTAAGCACCGTTGGTGCCCGTGCCGAAGATAGCGCCCAAAATAGAGCGGCTCTTGCCAGTGGAAGTGTAAGATCGGGCCATAAGAGTACCGACGGTGTCATTGACAAGCGCAGCAACCTTGACGGGAAGGTGGAGGTTGTCAATCTCAGTCTGAAGAAGGCTGCATACATCCTTGCCTACGGCATCTGGGATATCAAAACCCTTAGTCCATCGAATTAGCAGGCCCTTGTTAATGGCAAGCTGCTTGACGGGGAAACTGAAGGTGAAACCCAGGCGGAAAATGTGCTCATCGCGATAACCTGAGGGGGCGCTGGAAGTGTTGCGGCGGCGCAAGTGGGAGTTGAAGTGATCGGCGTGGTGCTCCTTCAGAAAAATCTCGATCTGCTTGGCGAGGAAAGAGAACAGGTCTGAAGCAGTCTTTGCAACCATAAGCTCTTTGGGAATAGCGACCTTGTTGTAAGTAAGGTTGAAGGTGGTGTCACCGTTGAGCATAATGGAGCAAACTCGGAAGTTCGTGCCTCCTAGATCAACAGCCAGGTAAAGACCCTGTTTAGACACAGTTAGCTTAAGCAGCTACGTGAGCCAATTGTGAGCTGCAACTCACCTTTTCTGTGCCATTGGGAACGCCCGTGACGTAGGTAGGGATTTGCTGGAGACTGGTGCCCTCTTTTTGAAGACCCTCGTCTAAAACACTATCAGTATTGGGCTTGTTGAGGCTTTAAAGCCAAAATAGGTGAAAATGCGGCAAGCATCATAGCGTCGAGCTGCAGTAGCACGGTGGCACAGTTTGCGCAGAGCGATAGAACAACATACCCATTTGTCTCAAGAATTCTTTGACATGGCGGTTGAGATCCTCGTCGGGGAAGTCGAATTGTTCGACGATACGGTTGGATTCGTCGGCAAGAGCCATGGCTACTGGTGGTGATGTGGGCGGTGCGGTCGCGAAGGGAGAGGGAATATAGCAGACAGCTTCGGATGCTGTAGGTTTTGGTGGGGTTGAGGAAGGAAAGAGATGAGGGGATAAGAGGTGAAGAGTACGTAGGGGAGAGAAGAATTGGAGGAGAGAAGGAAAAGAAATTAGAAAGTTAGTGGACGATAACGAGGTCAAAAGGTTTCTCTGCAGTGGAAGTAGGATTTTGAGCTTTGGCTGCTGTTGGAGCTTGGCGTCACCATCAGTAGGGACAAGCTGGGAAAGCTGCTGACGGAAACTGTGTCAGTGGCTGATCAATTACCAATGACGTTCGAGTATGGGGAGTTGGCCGGGGGGCCTGGGGCCCGGGCTTGGGGCTTTGGGGATCATGGAGCGTTGCGTTACGTGACCGAAGCGTGCAAAGTAAATGGAAGTGAGGTGAGGTGCAGAAACCCGTCCCTGTAGTGGAGGGGGCATTCAGCGCCGAATGGGCCCGAAATTCAGTGGATATCTACCCACGAGCCTCACTCCGGGTATTTTGTTCTCCTGATTGAGGCGGGCTCCCCATGATTCTGAAGCAGCCAGCCCAATTGAAGTGCCGCCGGACGGCCGTGGAGAGACCGTCCGAGTGGAGAGATGGTGGAGGTGTGGTCGGTGGTGTTCGGGGTGCGGGGGAGAAAGCTCAGAGAGGCTCCGCTAATACGCCGAACATGGCCGTGTCTTGTTTTCATGGAACGTCCTAGTTTCTTTTTGCGGTACGTGTTTTCTAGATAATTGTCGATTGAGGTTCTTGGTCCGCGTGCATATCCACTGGGATGCCGTCATAAGCCAACTTTGGCCCCAGAAAAATTTGCGAATTGAACGTCTCCGCACGTAAAATGATGCTATCGTCGAACTTTCCAACTTGCATCCTCGCTAGTGAGATTTCGGTCAGGCCATGCACCATTTCGCTCAACCCAACCCAGACTTACGGTACGGGCGGGTGAACTTTGGGTTGTAGAACCAAAGACGGGGGACCACGGGGAGACAAAAGAAAGGTGTGGGTGAAAGGCGGGATGACGGGGAATGGCATGGAGAAATGGATGAATGGTATGATGCCCAGTGAAGACCAAGCACAGGGAAGAGAAGATTACGGTAATTGAGATAACAACTCACCATTAGAATCAGCACAATCGCAACAAACGAGACAATGAGCCGAGGCCAAGGGCGGTTCCTCGTTTTCGATTCATGCCCATGCTCATGCCCTTGCAAATGCTGTGCCCCCATTGTCCTGATAATTGTTATGACTACCGCCAAGCCAGCGTCTTGGGAGTGTACAGATTCGTAGCGACAGTCAAGATGATGTGTTCCTGATATGTTATGATCTCGTGCTTGTCTGTAAAATTTTCGAGTCAAATGACCGTCTCTTCGTAAAAAGCACTGACGACAAGGTGACTGTAACTCTCCGCGAGCGATTAACAAAGCTCTAGATCACTTTGGTCGATGTCGCTCTATCGGGATTTGGTAAACGGGCCGTCTCCTAAGTGTTGTGTACACCAGACCGGAAAGAAAGGGCATCAATTTGCGCATTCACGACTGCCCCGAGGTATCATGCGAGATTCCCTGGACGAATTTCGGCGGTTGATCTGGCAAGTCGCCTGTTTCTGAGTTGAGTTGGATTGGTGTAATGTAACTGGTGGATTCGGCCCCAGCGAAGCGGTTCGTGGCTTGAGCCTCAAGGATCCAGGGAGCGATGTGAGGGACAATACGCGACCTGCCTCTCGTTCTCTTTATTCGCAGTTTGTTCTCGAAATGCCGCAGTCATTCGGGGAGCAGGATATTCACAGTCTGGGCCGATGCGTTGTGTGAGCGTAGCAAGTTGTTTAGGTTCAACAGAATGGCGGGGTGCAAGATACGGATTTTTACACCTCGCCAGTGGCTGGCTTCTCAGCCAGTGTGAACCAAATAATCGTGGTACGCTTCTTTCCTTGTTTTGAGGATAAGGTCCTTGATTTCTTGAGTACAGAAGTAGAAAGAGAGAAAAGGCGCTCAAGTCCGCAGAAGGGAAAGTATAGGAAGGTGCCATTCATATCGCCGACGCAGATATCCATTGCAGGTGCATTCGACCCCTTCCTTGCCCCATTCCACGACACCGCTCTTCCTACCTCTCTGTTCCAAACCAGGCATGAGGCTCAAATGCCACTGGCTTTGTATTGCAAGCCTTTTACGGATCTGCCTGTCTGATTAGCACAATCGTTTGGACTAGCTAACTTAGTTTTGAGGCGTTGAGATCTTCAGCGCTTTGACACGATTGGCTTAAAGACTTCAACCTTCGTAACGAACCTTTCTTCTATATAATATTGCGACTTGTAACCAATTCCAAGGCCAAAGCCAATGTCATGTCGTCGCAATCAGTACAGATCGCTGATAAAAAGACCGGACTAATATCGCCATATTGAAATCCTTTCTTCAAGTTCACCCGCTTCAGACCCCATACTAAGTCTCTCGACCATAAGATTTAGTCTACCGGGTCGCTTATATCGAGACTGGTCCCATTCAAAGTCTTGCATCACCGTCCCCGCGATCTCTTTAGCTATCGCTTGGCTTACCCGAGCTCGGGGTCCCCAGCCGTTGACAAGGTCTAGGGATCCCTCACCGAGGACAGCCACCGCCTCACTTCACTTCGGTCAGCAGCCAATCAGACAAGCCAACGACTTATAGGAAGCACTTCAACGAACTTCTACCCAGATTGAAGGTTTGAGAGGCCTGCTAGGTCGTTTTTAGGGTATGAGGTTCATATTGAGCCTTGTGATTTATGTTAGCTGTACAGGACGTACCAGGGTTTTCAGGTGTTCCAATGATCAGTACAATTCAGAGAGATGGATGGGAAACATGGTTTTAGACGAGGCGTATGTGTGACGACTCAACAAAGACCAGTTTTCATATTTTGACAGCACATAAGCACACGTAACTGGAGAGATAGATAAAGTTTCAAATGGTATTGCACCACCTTCTTTAATTCAATAACTAGTAACAAAAGCATTGTACACGTACACGGCTTCTCCAGAACGCTGCCATAAACCCTGTCTGCCCAATTGCCTGTTCTTGTCTTGTCCTTCCATGGCCTGCCTGCCTCCTGTAAATATCGACCCTGACGCCTGATAAACACGCATAATAGGGGCATAAGACAACTACACAAAAGTATTAAGATAGATGGCGCGGTAGGCTCTTTGTTTTCTTTCCCGCCGGCCACCTTGGTATAAAACGGTAGCCAGCACATCTTCCCAGAGTGGTGAATTTTGTTCGATTTCCTTTTTCATCGTCCATGTCGTTTGAGATTATAGGGTAGATAGAAAAGTCCGTTGGTGTGTCCTCCAACAAACTTGTAGTAGAACGTAAAATCGTGAAGAGAAACGTTCCTTACATGATAATGGCAGGAATGTCGACGTTAGCCTTGATAGACTTGTGAGGAAGGACGCTGCCACCGTTGACGTAGATCTCATCGCCGACTGTGACATCGTCACCAAGTACTGTCACATTCTCGAGACGAGCCCAACGACCAATGGTGCTGTTCCAGCCAACAATGGTGGACTTGACCCAGGCGTGGTCCTTGACCTTGGAGCCCTTGAGCAGGACACATCGCTGCAGGCGGACACCGTCACCGATGACAACGTTGGGGCCAATGGTGACATTGGGTCCGATTCTGCAGTTCTTACCAATCTTGGCCGAGGGGTCAATCAAGACGTTTCCGCCGTGAACATAAGGCTCGCTGGGAGGAGTGAGCTCCTTGCTGCCCTTCTTTGTGAGAGAAGAAAGGTACAGGCATGTACCGCTGAGGAAGTCCTTGGGCTGTCCAACGTCCATCCAGAAACCCTCAAGGTCAAAGGAGTGGAGCTGGTTGTCCTTGACCATAGCGGGGAAAGTCTCCTTCTCGATCGAAGTCGGGCGAAGCTCGATACGGTCGAGGATGGAGGTGTTGAAGATGTAGAGACCGGCGTTGATACGGTTGCCAACAAACTCGACAGGCTTCTCGACGAATCGGTCGATCAGAGAGCGGTGTCCGGGCTGGTGGACAACGACACCATACTTGGAAGGCTCCTCGACCTTGGTAACGCAGATGGTACCCTCGTTGCCGTGGTTCTTGTGGAAGGCCAGGAGGTCCTGGAAGGGGAAATCGCAGATAACGTCGGAGTTGAGAACGAAGAAGGGAGAGTCGTCCTTAGCGAGAATGCGCTCCGCAAGCTTCAGGGGTCCAGCGGTGTCGAGGGGCTCAGTCTCAACAGAGAATTCGATGTTGATGCCGAACTTCTCCTCGTACTGCACTATGCGTCAGAATATGTGTTGATGCGAGTGCGGCAAGGGCTCTTACCTCGGCCAGGAACTTCTCCATAACCTCAGGTCGGTAGTTGACAGCGAGGACGATATCAGTAACACCAGCTGCGACCAGCGCCTCAATCTGGTGCACAATCATGGGCTTGTTGGCGAATTCGACCAGGGGCTTGGGAACACTCAAGGTCTGTTAAACGGCGCAGACTGTCAGTTACATGGAAAGCGAAGAGTATTGGAGGTTCGCGCGGTCGAGTCGCGAGCTTCCGCGGGGTAACGTACGAGAGGGCGAAGACGGGTGCCATAGCCACCAACAAGAATAAGTCCTAAGCACTGTTAGCTACTGGAGAAGCTGGCAAGACGTTTTAGGAGGACGAACCCTTCATGATTGCGGTATTGAGAAGCTAAGCTCAAGGTGCTAAGAGCAAAGGGGTAAGGGTAGCAGAACAGCGAATGTAAGAACAGAGAGCGACAGCAGCGAGGTCCTTGAAAAGAAGGAAGAAACCTCGACAGGATTAGATTATAATAGGTAAGGTAGGTAAGAAGTTAGCGGGTATTGGGTATCTCGAGAGATGCAAAGGTGGATGAGAGTCAAAGTCAGAGAGGAAAAGGGAAGAGGAGGAGGAGAAGTAGAAGAAGGCCCTTTGAGCTCAGGAGAGAGGGAGCAATTCAAAGCAACAAGTGGGGATGTCTAAAAAGGCCAACGTGGGTAGATTCAGTGCAATGCAGCCATAGAAACAAGCCTGCTGAGAATGAGATGGGATGGGATGGGATGGATGGGAAAGTGGGGAACGGGATCCAGGGGGTAGCGCGGGTTGCCAGTTGCCAAACAAGCCAGTGCCAGTGCTAGTTAGAGCCTACCCAAAAGCCAGGGTCTTTTTTAGGTCCAGGCTTAATCACCATGAAGATCTATTCTCTTTGTACAGTACAGAGTAAAAAGCCGCCTTGTTGTTTCGAGGTATTTCTAAACCTAATTGGGGACTTAATAAATTCTAGAAAGTGTTTTGTTTCAGTCAATTGATCAGCAACAGACAACAACCTTACTTATTATGTCTGAAGGATTTCATTCAGTTGTTCCCATCATGACTTGTAGTTCTCAGCTCTCAATCCAATACAATTGACCCCCTGAAAGTTTAGGATTTTACTACTAATGTCTAAGACACTGAGATATAGCTAGCCAAATCTTCTACAAGTATAAAAATTAGATATATAAACAGCTCTTCTTTATAGAAAAGAAATTAAATAGCTTTTTTAATTCCTTTTTTTTTTTAGCTTTAAAATAGGTATTTTATAGAGATAACTGGAGTTTTTTGAAGTCTTATGGCGCTCTGAGACAGATGTGTCCTGCACCCAAACTTACAGGGGTTGTATTGTAGTCAAGGCTGCCTACTAGGATGCCTCTCAGACTACGTACATGTATTTCCTCAAATTCACAGGTCGCTGGGATCCACACAATCCAACGATCCGTGACACGAGGTCCTTGAAGAGAAAGGGGTGGGTTCTCACTCCAATCAAACAAAGTTCAGCGGGGTCATTGTGGCTCGACCATTTCCCATTCCCTGGCGAAATTATATTAAACCCCTTGTTGGAAAAGGTCGTTTCCGACTTGCCATTCTAGAATTAACTTGATCAATATCTGACAAGGTTTCAGCTGATTGATTTGGGAAGCTACGCGATTCATCTGTACGAAAACTCCATCGATACTGGAAATTAGTATTGGTTTACGGATACTAACCAGCCACAACAACAGACTAGCAACTCATACAACACACGTAAACGTTTCTAGCCTTTAATCAAGACTTACCATCTTCTTGTGACCTTCTCTTCTTTACTTTGATCGTCGATCAAACCGTTGAAAAGAGGTCTGGGTTAGTTAGTGGTGGCACCATTCCCTCCAAGTTTAAGCATTAAGGAGGTGGTCATACAAACCACTTATAGGCTGACGTTCATTTATACAAACCCTGCCAAGAACCCTGCAACTCATTTACGAGACTCCCTCGTGTTGATACTGCACAGCGGACGTTTCTACATTCGTTCTTCAACTGCATTGACGTTCCAAGTATAACATCTTCATGACTCTCATTCAGCCTCCCTCAACTCGAGTTGGGGAATTGTTTCGCATACATTTAGTATCGTAAACCACAAAACCGTTCCACAACTCGACCCATATGACTTCATAATCAAGGCGGTCCATCTCTCAGCCTCTCCCGTGTCTCCATTTGACACGTCTGCTAACTTGTTAGTGTGACAACCTCGTGACCCCGACACGTAACTAACTAACTTCAACCCCAAAACTCTGACAACTTCCCCTCTTCTACCTTGAAATGCTGATCAGTTCAGATATCCGGATAATGAGATTACGATTGGTAGATCTGAACAGCCTAAGAAACAAATGATGGCCTAGCTCTCAACTGCAATCATTACTATGACAAGTCTATTATTTCACAGTTGATTGTCCTCTGTACCACGTTTGCCTCTTCCAACATCCTTGCACAATTGATTATCTGGGTATAACTCGAATGCTGAAATGGAAACGGCAATGCAACAGCAAAAGCTCAAATGCACAACGTTAGAGTTTGGTTTGTGGTGTTGTGTCCATCTAGTCGGCGGGTGATAGTTGTCGTTGTAACAGCAATTCAACATGTACTGTAAACGTTTCTTGGTTGTTGTCTTATTGTCTAGTTACAGCTCTTCACAAGGTTCAAGCCGTAAATTACTATCTACTTCACCTTTCTCGCCCTCTCCACAACTTGCCCCAATCGATTCAACTTCTTACAGTATCTATAGCATTTACAGTATCTATAGCAATGTACTAAGCTCCTCCTGGTCTCCGTTCTTACCTTCGTATGCCTCCCTCTCCACACCCTACGAGGTATCAAAAACTTGACCCTTAAGTTTTAGGGTGAGTACAAAAATAGATAAACAAAGAACTACTTAAAGTAGACGTAGGTATGCAAACTGTATTTGGATCAGCCCCCCAGTAGGGTTGCATGACATCTTCCTCCTCCTGGCGTCTCGAAGGATCTGCCTATAACTGCGTGGTTGTCTGTCAAGACCTACAAAGATGTTCTATGGGCCAAGGAAGATGACTGAGAAGCTATACCGGGCTTCCCTCCTCGTGCACATGGCCGGATCGAGGCCAACCTACCAGTAGGGGACTGGGGGGGCAACCCATCTTTGCGATCCAACGTGGCCAGCCCCCTCTTGACCAAACTGAAGCCATCCTTCTGATTGAGGCAGAAGTCGAGGCTGCGAGGACAGATATCCCCGGCTCAGTTTCTCCTCCGTCGCTCAACAGCAGTGTGTTCCGCAGCGTTTTCATGCCTGGACTCGAAATTGGTGGAGAGTCGTTCAGAAACGCCTATGAATAAACGATACTCGGCTATCTAGACAGCAACCCAGACCACTGCCATGAGAAAATACATATCCTCGACTACGAATGCCCATATTGCAAACTCGAATGCCGTATACACACAGACACAGGCACTACAATGGACCAACCCCAACTCGCATCTCCTAATATGGGTAATGGCGCTACGGTCTTGGAGGCAGCATTGCCCGTTCTGAGTTTGCAAGACCCGAAAAATCGTTGTATTGGCAGGGACGAGGGTGAACAATTACACACACACAATACTTCGATAGAAGAAATCTTGATGGAGGAGCAATGGCTTCAAGTCGTTCCCAACGAAGCCACCATTGAGCAATGGGAACCGTCTAATACTCATGCCCGCTGAGAGTTAACAGAAAATTTGACCTCTAGGCCTTAGAGTATAAACGTAAATGAACCAAGAATGCGATCTAAAACGATATAAACCGACTTACTCAATTCGTCTCCCATGCTTGCAAAAACCGGGTTTCCTGATCCCCTGAGATCTCGACAGCAAGAAGCATATCATCCTCTCACAATCAATAGCCACACCTACCGGAACAACCAGCCTGATTCCATTATATATACTAGACCAGGGCAAAGATGGACTGTGGTCGCCTGGTGACCTAGATTAGCCAGGCAACAATGTTCGGCAACGTGATTGTTGGGGGAATTTAGCAGTCCCATAGGAGCTCACAAAATCTTGGCGAGAAGTTATATCGTGACATGATGCATCGCTCAGCATGATATCAAAGAACAACTTGGAGACTCACTTGGCCTTTCGAAGCACACTCCGACCACACAGCATAGCCCAGTCGAGGGTGTTGTACTCGGAGTATCCGACAATGGTTTTCGGCTTGTGCTGATGAATATTGAGAAGTCTGCCTCCCCAGATGCCGCGAATTGGGTGATCTTGGAGTCTGTTTCCATAGGGATTACTTGTGGTATCCAAACCATATCGCACAGAGGGGTCATGGTTTCTGGTAACTTTAAACACATCAAAGGGGGCGTACTTGGTAAGCTCTTCGCCAGTATGCGGTTGACGCGGAGTTAGAGGAATAGGCCACTCTAAGCAAGAGAGGTACTACTGCTCGTAAAGACAACGATATCTCTGTATAATAAAGGAGCTTTATCTATACACGAATGATCCCAATATATGCGCTCGTACGCTACCGCCTATATGCTTTGCCAGGACCCTTAGGATACAATATGGCAGAGGCTTGATAGAGACGTGTTCAATTAAGCATATCCAGATGATGAGAGCAACCTAAACTCATTATGAGATACCAAGGCTTTCAACAAACTTTAGATCATGTCACACGCTCTGAGGAAAGAGTTAGAGCATAATAAACATCTTGCGACAGCCAAGACTTATGGTCAGGAAGTATCAGTACAACAAATCACCAAATAGCTCGAGTATGACATCAACACCACAAATCCATCAAAATCATGGAACACGTGGTGGTACCTCAACATTTACCGGCAGAGAAATGGAAAAGTCGTGATCATTATGGTCGTTAAAGTATCTTGTCATCGAATTCCTCCTAGTCCACGCTCATCCTCGTCAATCGTTTCATTCTCATGATCCTTCTTATCTTTACTCATGTTTAAAAAGTCAACGCTAGCTCCCACTATGCTCATACTTTTTTCCTCCATAGAAACAAGATTCCGACTTTTCTTCGGAATCCATTATAGAATGTGCTGAAAGAAACCCCAACCTTCGCTAAAAAGTGACAAATGCTAAAGAAATCCCGGAGCAATGTGCTTTTTTCTCTTTTTGTCATGGTTCGTCAAATTGTCGTTCAACGTGTGTCAATCCGTCCTTGCGTGACTTCTGGGAGATGTGTCTTTTGCGAATGATGCCATAATTCGATTCAAATTTTGTTCGTTCATTGATGCCCTTGCCCTTGCAGTTTTCATTATCCGTTTTGTGGCTTTTGTTTTTTTAAGATCAGTGTCTCAACCAGAATGGCTCTTCCTTGGAGGTCCTTGATTGCAGGATATCGTCCTTTCAGATCGATTTGGTACAAACAAACCATCCAGGATGTGATGAGCGTTCAAAGAGTTATCAGGATGAGCAAAATAATATCCATCGTAAGTAAACAGAGCCTCCTGGTATGAGTCGCTTCACTCTTTCGTAGGACATAACAAGCCACCAAGTGGGATTGAAGCGTTATAGAAAGTGCTGGCCATAAAAAGTAAGATCGCATCTAAAGTCGTATCGTATCGTCATGAGTCGTCGAGAAAGGCTAGGATATATCATGTTATATATCGCCGTTGACCCATTCAAAATGAACAATGGGTCAAAAATGAAGAGCCGAATGCGACGTAACAGAATCGAGCAGCAAAAAAAAAAAAAAAACAAGTAGGGGTCCTTCCCCCAGTCTCGTGAGAGAGAGGTTGCCAAAGGAGGTTGGTTTGGGTATATCCCTTGGGATTGCTGTGAAGCATTTCAACCGCTTGTAAGTCGTCTTGTGTGTGGCCATCCCCCATGCTTCCTCGACATGTTTCCACGTGAGCTGATCTAAGCCCAACCGTGTACCATCGATTATACTGAATGACTATCGACGGCTGCGTCGTGGTATCCTCTAGTCGAATGAGGCAGTTGAGCTGCTACTAGAGTGGTGTCCTGATCGCCTGCTATGGCGGTCACTGTCTCGGGAGGACGTATGGCGGCTCTTGCGGCGGCGTGATGTTTCCTGGGCTGGAAGGCCTTGGACAATACCATTACGAGCCAGCATACCTCCGTTGACAGAGAAGTTGCGGCACACCATGAAAGCACGCATGGCGGCGTTCTCTTGGGCCAAAACATCAGATTCGTACGCGAGATCTGTCTGGTATTCGCGTCCATTGACAAGGACCAGGCAAGTGTAACCGTTGTGGTCCCGGTAACACTCGTACATAGGATCTGTCCATCCTCGACGCCGGCAGAGGCCTGTGCACAGTTTTGTTAGCAAGAAGCTCTTGTCTCGATAATCGGTGTAAGTGATGTCTGAGGGAACCCCCACAATCAATTTGACCCAGGAGTATACGCCAAGTCTACATGCGCGTCGATGCTATGGTCACAATCTGTATTTCAACAAGATTCTCCAATCCGCTCTCAATCGTACCAATGGCGCAAGCATGCACTGCAAATCCAAGTCGCACAATGGTAAGAACAAATGTTGCTCATTACCGCATGCGGGGAACTCAGGTTTACCCTGTACACAATCTTTTTTTGGTCCATCACATAACGTGTTCATGAGCAATTGCCGACGGTGTAGGCGAAATTGCCCTTCAAAAATGATGTAGGTCGGGGCTTTGTTGACTTACTCTCAAGGTACTGCATATAGAAACCGCCCATTGTGATGTTGTTGTTGGTGACGTCCACCTGATGTGCAGAGGTGGTAAAATTTGAGGTCGATTATGATGCAAATGTGGTTGCGATTGAGTAAACAAAAAGGTGGGAATCGAAGTTTATAAAAAGCTTCTCTGGGGCGGCAAAGACAGTGAAGAGAATCAAGGGCCTGGGAGGGGATGTTTATATAAAGAAGGAATATCAATGGAGGAAAAGTGACAAGAATAATAAACGCTTGTCTAGATCCAAAAGAGAATACTGATGCCGAAGACAGGGTTTAGGTCCGAGGACGAACTCCAGGATCGAGCGTTGCAGCGGGTAGAGGATGTGGAGGTAGCGAGATGTCAGGAACCGAATCGAAACTGAAACAAGCCTTGCGAGCCTTGGGGAAAAGCAGAGATACGGAGGGGTCCTGTCAAGCTTGTTCGGTTTGTGTTGTAACTGAAGCTGGAGGAAAGAAAGCCCAGACGGTTGGCGTACAAGGTGGTTGCAAGAGTCAAGATGAGACGAAGAGATTTTGAAGCAAGAATAGATACGCTTGAGAAAAGGCACCGGAAGAAAAGGAAGGATAACTTTAGCTTTGTCGTGATATCCGTCTTGAGTAATACTAGGTACTGACAATATGTACGTCCATCTGCTGCAGACGAGTTGAGCCGATGGTACGGCGAGACGTGTGTGCCTTTATTCCAGACAAGCCGTTAGCGCGGGGACCGGGGGTGTCTGGAGACAAAGGAAGACGCGCGAATGGAGGCAGATGCAAGCAACGATGCGGCTCTCAAAAGAGTGTGACCCATCTTGCTGTGCTGGCCTACCTGGTTGCCAGTTGATCAAAACCGCTGGCGACTAGGCCACTCCACCGCGACACATGTAGGATGCAGCAAGCAGGCGATCTCTCTGATAAGTCTCAAAGTTAACGCCTTCGGCCACTGGCGTACCACCAAGAAACCTAGTATGTTCCCATTTTTCCTCTCAGTCATTGCTCTGCAGCTGGTCCTCTCTTGCGGGTTTATTTTTTCTTTTCTTTTTTTTTGTCTTGTTGTTTTTCTTGGTTTTTCTTCTTCTTTTCGTTTCTCCTTCGCCGATACCGTTCTGCTTTGGCGGTTTCGGCTATGGCCTCTAGTTCAAACTTTGTATTGTTGAATGTATTCGCTTGTCCATTTCCCCTCGTAATGCCACCTCGAACCCAATAGTACGTGCTATGGCTAGGGTCTTTGTATTGTATCCGGCCGAGTACATAAGGGCATGATGGCATGGTCTGGAATGGGGGGCGACGGGGCCCTCACTGGCCCCGTCTCTGAAGCTCATGCAGACACGCGATTGAAGATGCATTGCTACATGGCAACAATTTCAACTTGCTTTAGCTTCAACGCAAGTGGCAAAGAGGAGATCACCGCAGTGGTCCAAAAACGGGTAATCCATTCATCGTTGTCAGGCCGGACGTCTGAAAAGACCGAAAGGTTGATGGGGGCAAAGTAGTCTGCAGCCATAAAAGCAGCTTATACTACAATATTAGAGTATCCAAGACGATGCCTTGAATGCGTCCCTGGCTCAACACCATCCATATATTTACATCCGAGATCTCTGCTTTGGCGGCCACTAATGCACAGCAGCCAGACCTCAGAGTACCGCACCTGTACCGTGTTGTGTTTACGCAGTACTGCCCCGAGGCTGGATGATGAGGTGCAGCGAGGGGTAGTCCACATTTGAACCCCTCCTCTCAGCGCTGAGAGGCCCGGTCGCCGGAGTTGCTGCAGGATCATCTAAGCTGTCCATTGTTACCGCAACTAAATGGAAACGAAAATTCTCAGTGTCAGGATTAACATATGCTAGGTTTATGTTTTGTTCCTCGTCAGTCGAGCGCGAAATAGGCGGCCGTGTTGGGCGGCCTAGTCTGAAGACTAGAGTGTTGTACTAGGGCCGGGTGACAACGACTCAGCGAGAGGGGCCATGTTCTCAACTTCATAGGGCGGTTAGAACCATGGCGATTCGCACGCGGAAATCATGAAGCACGCAAGTCCTTGAATTGTTTGTAGAATATAAAAATCCGGAAGCTCATCCGTGATCACAAAGATGGGCGCTTGACACTTCAGTAACAAGGTTGTGATAAGAGCCCTTAGGCTCGGAATAGCATCATAACAATAGACAGCAGAGTGGATCCTGAAGTCTGATGGTATTAAAGTTTCTAATTCGGTCTCTGTTACAGTACCTCGTTATCAGCTGCCGGCGACGAGATCAACAATCAGTATTTGCAGGGCCATTGCTTAAAAGGCTCAACGGTGATAGAACCCGAGCTCCCAGACGAGAATTGCACATTGGTGAAATCTACATCCCACTCCCCAAGACCGAGGGAAAGGGTCGGTGAAGCAGCGCGACGACGTGCATGAACAGGATAGTCAGTGGCTGGGCTTTTCAGCAATACAGAACAGTCCGGTACCGTACTGCTCTCATCCATCCCTGCCCACCATGCCCTGCGCCATGCATCCACAATCATGGGTGTGGGCGCCGTTAGGGCTGTCCCCAGCAACGCAGTAAAAGCAATTGAGTCTTTAATAATGCCATGGTTCAAATGACAAGTACGGTGAAAGCGGCACGGTTGATTGGAGGATGGGCATCAACTCGCTTGAATGTCTTAGCAATAAAGATGGGGCTAGGACTTGTACATCCAGCGAAATGGTGTGTACAGCGGCGTTCCGGTGGTTCGAGAATATAGGATTCCTTCTTATGGCATTTCGGAATTGGATGACAAAAAGAGTCGCTTTGGTGTTGGTGTTTGGGTACAATACTGAAAGCCAGCTTTGAGCTTAGGTTAGTGTTAGTACAATCAAGGTACCTTCCGAAATATGGGCTAGAGGAGGTCTATGTCGAAGAGGGGAAGGCACGTTGACGTCCGAACACCGTCCTTGCCTAATAAAAGGTAAGTTAGACTTTGGATTAGAGGCAGTTGCTACCTCTACACCATGAGGGGTAGTTTATGAAAATGGATGGCAGGAAGAACCCCAATAGAAAGAAGCTCGAGGCAACGACTAAGGCAAGGTAAGGCAGGTGCAGGCAGCTTTAGGGTCAGCCCCTACTAACCTCATGCAAAGATGTGTTGGCAATGCTTTGAATGAAATAAGAAAAACAACACCAACAATAATAACATTGCAGGAACTTATAATGGCAGGACACAACTGCCGATAAGCTTGTCAATAGCAAGTACCTCTCATACATCATTGAGCGTCTCACCTTACCTTTGCGTGAGGCGTGAGGTGAGGTGAGGTGAGGTGGCCGCTTTATGCTCCCTCCATGTCAATTTACAGATTTCATCAGCAACGTTGATTGCCAGGAAGTCATCAATGCGTACGGGATACCACAGCATCGTGATTGCCGAGGTCCAGGTATCTGATCCAACGGTTACTCTCTGTTGCCCTGTCCCTTAGGTTTGTTGTTTGACTGGCCAGGTCTAAGCTAACGGAGCTCAAAGAGCCTTGTTAACTAACGATTTGCCAAGCATCTGCAGGACTGATATCAAGCTGCGAGTCGCGACAAGGGTGTTGTTGAATCCAACCTTCGAGAGATTGTGGGCAGCTTTTGTGGGTTTTGTGGAGGAACAAGGGTGCCCCCTCCGACATGGCCATGACGGAGCTCAAGCTCTTCAACGTCGAACAACGATTCGACAATTCGAACTCTTCCAGAATTTTACCTAGGATGCCGCTAGTTCGCTCTGACGTGCCAAATTCTAGACAGCCTCATGACAAACGTCGACACAGGCCAGCATGCTGAGCAACAAATTGGAAAATGACCGATGGATATTGTTTTCTTCTTTAAGTTCGGTTCCGAATTTATTATTCATGGCGTCTTGAAGCGGAGACTTTGATAGCCCCCAGCGGCAACAGGAGAGATTTTTGACGTTCTATTACGCCTCGTCACTTTGAGCGTATCGCCTGCTTGCGTGCGCAAGCAAGTCGCTGAACCAGGGATACGGCGGTTATACAACCAGGAGGGTCGGCAATAACGCCAAGGTTAAAACGGCTCTAAGAAAAACCACATCGTGGCAAGCAGTCCGCGGATTTTCTTACTACGGCCCCAGTCCTGAATTTACGATATCACTGGCACAGTTAGACTGTTATGAAATTCCACGAACAAAAACTTGAGGGTCGTTGGCCCCCGAGACCTAGACCATGCTGCACCTAAGGAGCTCCACCTGTTTGGCGGATTGCTTTTTATTTTGTTACCTCCCGACTTCTAACCGCTTTTAAGGATGGATATAGACCATGGGAGGGGCGACGGCTACAATACTGAAGTGCCGGCGATGATAGACGATGACGGCGAGGTACAATGTCTCACTACCAATCTTGCATATCCTGCTCGAGTTTTCGGGCAGGTGACAACGATTGGCCTCTGAGTGACGAACCACCAGAGCATAATAAAGTTAATTGGGGACTCTTTCCGTCGCAGATCGGGTTCACTCCAAGCTCTCGCCATCTTCCCACTACGGCTTATGGCGGCTAGGCTAAGTGCTTCGTGTTGACTAGATTCAAGTCGGCTGCAAAGGTTCGTATGTATATATTTAACATTGTGGCCTGCGGGAAGCCCCATCTGACGGGGATCCAAGGCGCAATGTTGAGAGCATCGACAAAGCCAAGGGCCAAGCATTTCTGTATGAACAAGGCTCATGCCCGTCCCTTGTAGTAGACGAGACACTTACTCCGGTGAACGAATAGCTATTCTCGTTCGGTAGTATGTACATGTTAAGAGGGTCTAAACAGGGTCCGGCGTATACCCTGTCGGTCGATCCAAGTGCTTGGGCCCCTTCATCCGGTATCAGTCGAAATTATGGCACAAGTCACTACATCTGGACGAAGCATACACCAGTACATAGTCTGGCGAATGCGTGGAACTAGCCTACCAAACGTGTGCTGGGCCAGGTCAAAACAAACCACTTGCGGTCAACAGCACGTGGGGTTGTCTCACATACCTGCTCTCGACCGTTGAAGGACCCTGTTTTCGATCTCCACGCTATTGTGATGATTGGACAATCCATGAGGCGGGTTCTCACACTTCATGGCAGCTCGAGTGCGAACGCTATGAAGCTGTGGTATATCGGATTAACTGGAACACACGAAGTATTGCCTCCACTGAAAGCCTTGTCTAGTTGTATATTTGGGTCCCGAAATTACTATTTCTCTGAGTATTCTATGATCTTCCTAATACCAACCCCCAACTGACAGTTGCATAGCAACAAAGGCGTGAGTCCTGTAACAGGCCAAGACCTGGTCTATACCTGGATCACAAATCGCATTGGACTGGTCAGATCCTTGAAACTTCAACCCTTCTATAAGCCATGACTTGGACTTGATGTTCTTCGTCCAAACTAAGCAACCAGGCTATCTCCTGAAACCTCAATGTTTGTCGGAACTAAAACGCACCCACTGCATAATGCGGTAGTATCCGAAACTTTCCAGGGCTCAAACACGACAATTTATCTTCCTTCATGATGGAAAAGGTCTCTGGATCTCACTGCTGTGGGCTCTTTGAAGTAAGATTCTTCTGCATCCTTGTTCTCTGTTATGCTTCTTACTGACGACACAATATGGCATCATCGAAGTCAGCTGTAACTTGGAAGCTGAGCTCCTCCGCGCCCACACATTGATTCATGCATGCATGCACTGCGGTGGATATTCATGGATGTTTGTTTGTGCTGTATCTCTGAATCAAGATGGGAGGAGCACAGTTTGTCCTACCCCGACGACGCAGGTGCCATGTCGTGCTCTGGCTACTGAAGTCTGATCTGTCAAGTATAGATCATCATCAACAATGCAGATCTATGTGCGCCGCAAACAAATACATCAAGACTTTGGCATACAAGCCCTTGTTGGATTTGATGACATGTAGACTTACAGGGCCACAGAAAATGACCAGTCTCAGCTGCATCGTAGTCTATCATGTCCCGTGTCTCAAATCTTTTTCCAAAACCTCCACCTCACGCTACACAAATGCTACTTAATCTAAAAACCATGCTTGGACGAAAAGTAATTCTGCATGCCCTCCACTTTATGCTGTGGAATAACATACACTGGGTGCACAGTGGCAACGCGATCCTCCTCGTCGAAGATCTGTTCACCCTCCATGTAAGGTGTTACAGACCAGGAATCGCCCTTGACATCCGCCTCATGAGGACGAGCAGCGTCCAAGGTCCACCTGTGCTGTGCTGAGCTCAAGCCAGAAAGTACGTAGCATGTATGATATGCGTCCGAGTACCTGATTTTGTTGAATCGAGTTAGCGCTCATTGGAAATTCTGGATGCAGGGCCACAGAGTTGCATACTTGCTTGGCTTGTCTCTCAGACCACCCCGCTTAGACTGGTCTTGACAGCAACAAAGAATGTATCGAATCAAGCCGTCACGGCTGAAGAGGCTATCCTGGGCCGCAGGTAGCGGGTGGCCAACTGAGTTGGCCTTTTCTCCTTCAGGTCCCGACCTGGGTCCGTTGAGAGCGGCCTCGATGAGGGGCCAGCATCCTCCAACCCAGTGACTGTAACAACCATCGACTAGCTTGTTCGTGCGACCCGAGAAACCACCCTCGGGGGCGTACTGACGAGAAGATAGCCAAGAGATGAGCAGTGGTACATTAAGATGTCTACAGAGCCCCGGCGATCAGGACTAGGTTAGCATGCACCGCTTCCATGTCAAGATTTGAGTGGATAAAGAAAGGGAAATAGACATACCGCGGGATGGCTCGATGTGGAGAATCAAGAATTGACAGACATCCGAGAGCGCAAAAGGCATATGCACCGTGTGCTTCGATGCCCGGCTTTGCCGACACGCCGCCCTCGTGCGTTTGGCCTTTTTTTTTTAAGGTGGACGATTAGAGAGGGACAACAAATGTCTAGGGCTTGATGCATCACTTACATTTGTGTACGTAGTCGGCAAGTCCTGCAAACAGACCAGTGTGGCCAGCAGATCGTGCGGGAGAATCCTGTGATAGCTCAAGAGGGAGATTGAGCAGCGAGATGATGACGGCCGCACAGTAGGCACCCCTGCAATGCGTCAGTCTGCATATTGATACGAAGAAAAGGATCGTAGATGTGCTTTTCGAGGGTTCACGGCATGATAGCAATCGGGGTACGGGCCTTGATCACCGTCATGTCATTACAGAAGAGAATGCATGGCGCGGCGCAGTGGAACGGTATGCACATACCTGACGTCCTCCTCGCCGCCCAGGGCCATCTGGAACCCTCCATCGGGTTGCTTGAGTGAGCATAGCCATCTCCACATGGCTCGCCGGTCGATACAATCGTAGGCGTCCTCACCGCCGACAAGAGCCAGCGACAGGACGGTTGCATAGGAGGTGGCGAGATGCGATGTATGGCCGAAGCCGCCAGCGAATCCTCCATCCGAGTTCTGCATAGGGCGGACGGTATCGACAAGTCTCTCACGGTACGGCTCGACGTCCTCTCCGAGGAGAACTAGAGCAGAGAGGCACCAATAGAAAAACCACGGCCGGCTAGGATCAGCAGATGTAAAGGCGGCAGGCAACTTGCCCAGCTGCTTGTGCAAGAAGTTGACATGGCGACGTCGGTCCAGATGGGGTATGCCATGGGAGTTGAGTTGTTCATGCTCCTCGCCCTTGAGGTAGGGCAAAACTTCGTCTATGGTTTCTTCCTGTAGGCGGGACGACTCTGTAGGTAGGCTATCATGAATGGGAGGATCGGTGGTGAAGAGTTGAGGGATAGAGGGTTCGAGGTGCACCCCTGACTGTGGCGCTGTTGCTGCTGAAGCCATCCTTGAGTTTGTTTTTGGTTTAGGTTTGGTATTGCTTTTGATAGTTGCAGTTCCAGTGTTGCTGCTGTTGCTATTGCTTTGAGGAAACAAAACGCGAGGACGTGGACGAGTGAGACGAGAACGGGCTCTCATCACGCAGCTGAATTATACGAGGGAACAACCCTGTTTTTCTTTATCGTTGTTGTATCGTCAACATCAGTTTTGGACTTGACAACAATGAATATTTTGGTTGATATTGTTCTTCAAGCCATGGCATCTCGCATTCTATCCCAACCCCACTATATTGCCGTCAAGTGGATGGTGTGCCCAATGAGGGTATGCACTTGGCGGGGTAATTTTCTTTGTCAGTTTACCTTGGCACCAACGACATCTCATCCTACGAGGCTGTTTGCTTCATTTTTGCTAATAAGTTTTGTAGTACAAAGTATCTCATCGTCTGGCACTTGGATCTATGAATGGTCTTTTCTCATGCTCGGGTAGATCGGGAGAACCATCATGAGAACCCAGTCACACCTGGTGAGCGCCGGTTTAGTGACAAAATCCGCACAACAGAGAGATAGAATATCCTATCTGAAAACCTTATTCTCGACGACAAACTTAAGGTATTCAGAAGTCTTTACATTATACTCTGCCATACTGACCTTGCGGGCTGAGAGTCTCTTTCGTTCGCTCACTCACAGAGATGACCAGACAACTTCACTTACCCTACAGCTCTTGAAAACTTCATGATGGCCAAATGAGATGAGAGCGTACGAGGCGGATTAAAGAGAACGAGGAGAATGAACGGCGGGAAGAGAATTATTACGTGATCTGAAAGTCAAATTGAATTGGATAGTTACATGCCATTCATGTGAAATGGGAACCAAAGTTATTCACTCCTCGCTTACCAAGGTTTGCTTCTTCAGCTGCTCATGGATTTGACTGATAGGAAGCATCAATTCGTGACTTCAGTGTTATCGGAGCACCTCTTTTATAGGAACAATGTTATAGGTGACATATATTATTGCTATTTACCCTCCAAAAATGAAGAAACTTACTTTCGTTCACACTGGCCTGGCTTCTATGTACTCATTCACCAAGGTAACGCTCATGCTTCATTTGAAGACGCCAGGCATTGTATATCTAAACAAATAAGGCGCCTGGTTGCTCAGCTCATAGCTTGATTGAATTAGCTGTAGAGGAATAGAGATAAAAACTCTTATCGTTACTCTCAAAGATCCTTCTCTCATGCTGCGTCTGTCTATCTCCACGGACGAAGAGTATTCACATGCCATCAACAATTCAGCTAACTCACTGCGTGTGAGTATTATATGATCAGATTTGTAAAATCAATCAAGAAACATAAGATCTGGACATGAAACATGTCATGACAGCAGCACGGCATAATGTTCCCTGTGAAACATGCGTTAAATGCTCTAGTGAGTATGAGGCCCTCACAAACCGGGGTGAGCAGATCTGATGGATCAGATAAGCCAAACCCTACAGGACGTTGACATGTTCCAGTCGTTTTCCGCAAATAACGACACCAACAGATACATCACTTTCATTAGACCATTTAACCAACCATTACACGTAATATCGGACCGAAACCCCAGCAGAAAATTCTTGTTAGCACATCTTCTAGAAGCCAACAAGACCAAGTCCTTTTTTTTTTTGTTGAAAGCATAGACGCTGTCAAGTACCGAAGCTAGGAAGCATTGATGTAACAGCGGAGGTCAGTATCCGTATTCTACCGACCTGTACAGTGGACCAGCAGTATTCACAGCATCCATTAAAGATTGAACATCTACAACAACAGCTACGCTAGTCTGAATAGTGGATGCAAGAGCTTCGGTTTCAGACGGCTCAGATTCACATTACTGTAGTAGCTATGTGAAGTTTTGTAATAGAATGTGATTATTTGCGCGTTTACGAGTGCTTCTGCGAGTTTGTACATATAAAGTGAGACAAATACAAATGCAAATGCACATCACCGAATGTGAATTTGTTGTTGAGAGTCTCGGGGAACGAAAAGAGAAAAAAACATATCCGACGCTACATGCGGAAATAGAATAATATCGTCTCGAATATCCGAGTTCTCAACCGAGCTTTTTTTCTTGTGTCCGAACCGACGACAACCCCCCCAACATAAGGAAAAGGCCAAGAGTCTAGGAAAGCGGCTAGTGGGGCACTAAGGAGAATCATTTGAACGGGTGTAATCGGGGTTGACCAATTTGCGGTGGTAGAAACTTGTCTTGTGTAGCATATAGTACTCAATACTCAACGGTATACGAGGACGGCATATATTAAAGTATGCTGGAAGAGGTTCAGCGCTAGAGTTTTGTTATATAAAAAACGAGACGACCAAGAGTGCAGGTTTGCATATCATGACTTCTCGACATGATGACACTGCTGAAGTTCAACTTTAATGATACTGGGCTTGAGGCAGTCTAATTGTCTTCGTTCCGCTGATAACCATGCTTCTTGATTTAGTCATACTAAATTGTAAACAACAACACACAAGCTGTGGTGTACAGCACAGTAACTGTCTCGTGCTGCACTCAACATGCCGGCTGTTCTCCCGACATGTCACCCAACAGTAAATGTAAACATGCTTGCAAAGGGCCGACCCGAGGAAGTGTGTGCACCAGGGAACCCCGTCAAGATAAGGACCAGTCGTCTACAATAAAGCTCTACTATACGCTGAAAGTTACTATTTCAGACTGACTAAATGCGCGGGACAAGATGATACGGCAAAAATCTTCTGGTGCTTGCCTTTCAAAGTTCAAGGCATTTTTTTTGGTGGAGATGTAACCGGAATTCAAAGACCGGCTTGGCTTGTCAAACCGGTCCGGGGCATGGCATATGCACGCACGATATCGTCCATCATGGGTACAAGGACATGGGTTATCATAAGAGCCATCATCATACGGATACTACAGTACTGGTCTAGCAATACAATACCGAGTATCTTCCTTTTTTATTGATCAAGATGATCAACTATGATGGTGAATGACGAGAGATGAAGTCCTGATAAACCAACCAACTCAATGTAAAAACAACTACTCTAGCTAATCTATGACTATCTATACGGTCATCAAAACATCAGAGCCTCATTCACTCGGTTTGGTGTCCCCAACACCAAAACCCCCGCGCTTAATTAGAGTCCATGGCCATGCATATTCTACAGTCTCTTCCCTCTCATGTCTGAGATCCTGGCATTTAAGCGGTTCGTCCTGCTGAGTAAGGAAGGGTACATACATGGTCGATAACCTCGGTCTTTTTTTTAAAATCTCTCTATGGGTATCCATCCATAACTCGTGCAGCTATTTTACCGCTTTCTCGTTTCCAAGCTATAAGTTTAGTGTCATCCATTCCGTCTACTAGTGTCACTTCTTATGATTTTTCTTCTTTTCCTTCTTCTGTGTCATTGTCCATCAGAACTGCATTTTCTTCCATAGAAACTATTTACTATATTATACTATACTACCTATCTATCTATCTATCTATCTACGTCCATACATATTGCTTGATACACGCCATGGCTACACCCTGCAGCAGCATCATCCAACAGCTCATCCGTGCCGAAGAATCAGAATTCAAGGGCATGATTCGTCATGTACCCAATCAGGACCAGATTCTTCCATCCATTACATCCGTCTCCGATCAGCCACGAGTTTATGCTTCATCACTAGGCCAACTGGATCTTCTCCCTGCAGAGCTTCTGCTCTCCGTTCTCGATCTTCTCGATTTTCAGTCTCTTTCCCGCCTCTCGCAGGTTTCTGTCTTGGGCAAAGATGTTATAGAAGATTTGCCAGTTTACAAGGAAATGGTTCAGTATGCTCCCGAGGCGCTGGTCGCTCTGGGGCAAACTCGACTGCTGAGCTATCATCCTGCTACTCTGCTTCACACTACCATGAGGCAGAGCAAATGTGTTTCGTGCTTTGCTTTCGGCGGGTTTCTGTTTCTGCCCACGTGTGAGAGGGTTTGTTTCGAGTGTCTGTATGAGAATCAGTCTCTCCGAATGACCTCTCCAGCCATGGCAAAGCAGTGCTTTGGTCTCACAGATCACGACCTCCTGCGAATCCCTGTCATGCACAGTGTTCCTGGTACATTTGGTCTGAGGTTTCAGTTCTCGCATAAACAGGTGGAACACCTTGTCAGTGTCAAGCAGGCGAAGAAGCTTGCGCTGGAAATACACGGCTCGGCAGAAAAGCTGGCCAAGATGAGGCCAACATATCGCCCTGGTAGGGTATCTATGAAAGACGCTGCTGTCTTCAGACACTTCCACGAAGCTTCTCTCGACCCTCCAGGCTGTGATCTGTCGAGGCTGCCCAGAAAGGCCGAGGTAGTGGAGGATGACTTTGGTGGCATGGCCTCCTTCCGTTTTCCATACCTATCAGATGCTGGCGCTGAGAAAGGCGTCTTGTGTCAGGGATGCGTCGTTACATACAGCCATTACATGCAGGGCGTACTCCCTCAGCATACACTGTCACAACTTGTCCCAGCGGACGTTGGGCCATATCGTCCACTTCTTGCCCTGTTGACTCGCCTGTGGTCTCAGGAAGGGTTCTTGGAGCACGTACACGAATGCTATGGTGTACGACGCATTCTTGGACTGTGAGTATTGAGAGGGTAACTGTCTCAATTACAAACCATATGGGTCGAACTTCCTTCCCACGAAGAGGCTCATTTGCGACCATTCTTATCTCTTTTAGCTGATGCTCACAGGACCTTCACGGCCATGCAGGGCTATCGGTTGTCTCTATAACATACCCCTGCTTCTTGTATAGTCTTAGTTTCGAAAGGTTGGTGCTTTGTGAGGAAAATCTCCCAAAAGTCTGTTCAGTTTTTGCAATTAGCCAGCACGTTTATTGCCCCTTAATGATTTTGCTTTCTATATACCCAAGAGTAGTTGTCAATATTAAGAGACTTTCATATCATCCACTTATTAACTCATCTTTTCTTGGCGTGGTATCGAGCACTTGCATCATTCTTGATGAAATATATCCTCCTTTTGTATAGGTGACACTCTGTGTACTGTTCAACCCATGTGCCTTTAGATTGACGGCATGAGTATGATACTACGTGCTCGACTGGACCTCACTCAGAGAGATTATCTAATGTCACAGTAACTCAGTCGTCCCTTCTCATGAATTACACTGAATGGTGCATCCCCGTGAAAGAAACTTTGTCTATCGATTTGAAGCAATTGAATTGATGTCATAAGGCATTCTGAAGTCACCTGTTCGATTGAACATAATGTTTGTGAGGCAGGAGTTGTTATTAAGCTTTTTGTATGGTGTTATTGGGATCTTTAATAGAAAGGCTGCTGTGTTTAACTGACATTGAAGCACCGAAGCCGACTGGCGTGTTTGAAGTTATATTGTGTTAGTTACCGAGTAGCCTATACCTCTCTGTTTTCTAGACAAGAAGACACTTTTAGTCATAAGACCTTCAGGTGGATTGGTGCTTGTTTCGGCCGTATGTTGCGTTGCAACCCTCTATTCAATAGCCTCAACGGGGACTTAAGTATACCTGTATGCTGCTTCACTGCAACTCACCTCAATGTCGGATTCTACTCAACCTATCTTGAGATATATGAGATACTCATTGAAACATACTGTATGGTAACATCAGGCAGGGATAATTAGTCAATCGATTGATAGCATTGGCCAGATAGCGAGACTCTTGTCAAACCTTCAGAAGCCTTGAGACTTCAACCCAACAGAAACTTCGAACTTGTAAGCATGTACATCAGAACAGAAAAGGACACCGTCATTCATATACAATCCATATCACATATAAGTATCAGTTTAACTAGACTCCCGGTGGCCCCTGTTATTATGTTATATCGACTACCCAACTGCCCTGAACCAACACAACTTCGTCCGACTCATCATAACACTTGCAGCACCTAGCCCAACTACTCGATATATGGGTTGATCAAAATGAGCTTTGCTGCAAATCCATTGTAACCAAAAGCAAATACCAAGAGAGCGATATTCTCATTGATCCTGATTTGCTTCGAGTTTGTGGCCTCAACCTTCGCTACGCAAAGATTCCCAACGAGCTGATGCGAATGACTAACATTCTAGCCGCAACACGTTACATCCACTTATCCAATAATAAAAATGCTCTTACAGCGGCGTTTCGAATAAGAACTTGAAAGGGCCACTCGCTCCAAAGGAGACTGCTTGGTAGAGACTCTGCCATCTTGATAGCTATGAGTCACAGCCTCGACGATTTCGGCGTTTCGTCTGCTAACTAATACATAATAAAGCGCAACATCCGTCGTACACAAAGCGCTTTGGAAGGATCTAGTTTACTATGCATGAAACAACACATACTTGCATGTACGCATCCCCAGAAAATTATTACTTGCTGCATGCTTCGGTTCGAAATCATGTGCATGAATTAGGTGGTTGGCCTAGGCCCGGGTCATTGATCCTATGCGAGCTCCTGCAGGGCTGCCCAAGGGTATAGTGAGAGCGGCAACCAAGGTGCTTTTTGGGTTGAAATGCAGACTAAGTTATGATACGATTCTATGTTCGGAAAGCCGAGCTTTACATATCACAGAATATATACCTACACGAAGATTGGATGACCGATAGACGTATGGAGAATAAGATGAAGCGATAGAGTGGAGCAGTCTGCGAGATGTAAGTCTACAGATGGGGGGAACGAGCTCCACGCACGCTCGTACAACTTGGCCGTGCCTTTTGAATGAGATCGTGCAACTCCTTGAAGGACGGGTATGACCAATTCTATAAGTGAGCTCGTAATGACGAAACCCCTCGGCTCGTACTTGAGGTCAAGTCGAACTAGTCTTAGTGATGATAAACCATTCCGAGAATACATGCCCTCAACCTCTGTGGGCAGATGGGCCTTGCAGGAAAGAAAGAAACGAGCTTCTATTCTCAGGAATGAATGACAATTATAACTCGATAGTCCGTCTATTCTGTGGCCAGCTCGAACAACTCCATCTAAGCACTAGTAAGCCGGATTCATCTTTAGTTACAGCGGGTGAACACAAGCTCAAGCTCAAGTCGCCCCTCACGTCTAAACTAGAAACTACCAACAAGCGATCGACGTGGCCACGACATTTCGATAGTGCGCAAGTGCATATCGGAAGCACGATAGACTACGCGTTGTGGCCCATCTATTCTGGTCTATCAAGCTATGAGACCAGATGCCTCAGAAGTCGTTCCTTGCGTCCCCACGGCGGGGAATGATCGTCTCGGAGTTGTTGTGGAGGTGAGGCGGAAGCTCACAGGCCGAGTTTATACGGGGATCGGCCAGCCGGAGCAGGGCGGGAGATGAAAAGAGAGCTTGTCAAGCGGCTATGTTGCGTCAAACGAAGACTCCTTAATTTAAATCGCCTCAGTCTACCAATTGACTCGTCTGTAATTCTTGACCGCCGGCGGTTGTTCCCCAAAATCGAGGTCCAAGAACTGAGCGTCAAAATTACCCCTGCGTCAACAATGGTCTGATGGCGACAGAGTTGCCAATAGCCGGCGTAGCAAAATCCATCGGCAGTGGAGCGAGATTCGATGCGGCTGACATCCATGTACATACTATACCGAGCTCAGAACGACCGCCGTTGGGTCTATCTCGCCTCTCTGGCTTGACAATTCGGGTTGGTTAGACCATTGCTTGGCTGTTACTGTACTATAGCTGTTTGCCAAGAACAGATCCTAACAGAAAGCTGTAGGATGTGCCGAGCCCACCTTACTGTAACATACCATGCTTGTTTGTTTGTTTCGATAGCATTCTCATGTACGTAGGTATGCTTCTGCAGGGCTTCCAACAACGTGAATCTTGATAATTGGAGGGTGCTGTTAGCGCGCAACGACCTGACTCGTGCTATTGGAAATGCCATTTTGTTAAGACCTACGATTGCTAGTTTTTCTGCGTGAATCGCTCTCCCCGTAGCTCGCATCATCGATTCTCCGTAAACAAAGACCGCAGATCCTTCTTGGACTTGGTCTAGAAGGAGAACGAAAGGGAGCACTACCGCCAGGTGAGACGTGCGCACGGAAAACAGCTAGACTAGGATACTGCGGGAGAACCCTGCTTGTAGCATCAGATGCGGTCAAAGATATCAAGGGGAAAGTTGGAGATTAACATGGCACATCTCAGTGGAAGAAGGGGTTGACTAAGTCGCTGCGCGAAAAGACTCCTGAGACTCAATATATTCAGGTGTCAGAAATTGTCTCATCCCATTCTCTGTAAGGAGCTGCTGACATCATTGCTAGTCTCGCAGCATGAACGTGCGGTCCGACAGCAGGGTCGCAGAAAAGACTGTGCGCCATGTCTTCAAGCCTCGTGCGTGCTACCAGTCTGAGAAACATCACACACAGACACCAGGTGGCCTCGGCTTCACAACTCCGGGGAGGCTGGACAGCATATTGCGTGGCCTGGAAGACACAGCAGCAGGCTGTGCATTGGCCTGATACTATTGTACTGCCGGCGATTCCTTGTCTTTTCCATCGTCCATGTCACGCCTGGCGCGGGAGATTTCCTTTACGCCAGATTAAGATAACCCGAAGTGGGTGTCTGTGGCCAATGCTCGTGCGCCTGAAGACACTTGCTACGCAAGTCATAGCTAGTCTTTCGACTAACAACCAAGGCATTCGATCTTGTTTGCATTTAATGCAATTGAACCCTCCATCGACGATTGTAACATGTGCGCATCAGGTTCTTTTCTTCGTCAGCGAGTGTTATGTCTTCGCAAAGATGCAAGCCCGGGTAGCTCCATCAGTTACGGAAGCAAGTATGCATTACCAACTATCAAAAGCCAGACGAGCTGTACTGCCCATGACAAAGCGGCAGAGGAACTCGCCGACGAACGTTTATTTCAATTGTAATGGCTTTTCCTTACGATTAACCATTGCGGATTGCAACGACGGCTTCGAAAAGCAATGGATGATTGCAGGTGCCTCTTGATCGTGATCAATCATCAAGTAAGGCAAGACCCACGAGCTTGTAGAGAGCTAAAGCTGCGGAACGATTTATCGCATCAACTCGTATGCGCGGACATATCATACATCTTCCGAGCAGGATTTGTAGACCAGATTCTGCAGTTTGAAGGCTGTCTATTGGTTGTGATGCCTTGGATGGAGAGTTTTGGGATAAATCCTTGACGTGTTCGCTGGCAATCACGAGCACAAATCTCGCCAGACAGACGAGCGGATGGGGCGTTTGAGAAGTCGAGCGGGATCGACGGTCTAACTGAACAGGTCCTTGCAAGACCCTGAGGTGGAGTCCAGCTAAGCTAGTGGCTTCGCCGACGGTCTCTTGTAAGTGAGGCCGCGACAAGGGTTGTAGAGCATTGGCCGCTGACAGTCGCTTTTCTGAGTTTGATGGTTGGCGGGATGGCTTAGGTGGTTCATTTTGAGGTTTACCGCTCGAGGAGCTGGTAAACAAACAGGCGATGTCTCCTGTTCAGAGTTGTTGTATCGATCGAGTCCAGCGCTGACACGGAGCTGGACCCTGAAGCTCGAATCGAGACGGAATTGCAGACCCGATGCTTTCCAGACAAGGCAACCGATGCAAATGCGTGACATGCCCCGAACTGCCCACTTCAGAGGGAGGTACTGGGTTACAAGCTAAGTCAAACCCTCGCACGTGCAGGATTATGTAGCAGCATTCCAAGCGTCGAGACATTTGGCCGCATGGTCGTGTTACCATCAGCGTGTGGCTTACCGCTGTGAATGACATGCACTCTGCGTAACCGATCGGAGCTTGTTCTTTTGCAATCGCCATCTTGTTTTAATCAGAAGAATAAGATCTCGAATTCGGAGTGGGCGAGCGGCAAGCTGTGTTGTCTAGGCTGTAGCAGAACTGCACCACATAGAGGCAGATGGTGGAGCAACAAGACGCAAGACGTGCAGACGGGAAGCTCGAAGCCAAGACAGGAAAGAACCTGCAACTGGACGAGAGGCGACAAAAGTTATTGGTCAGACGGGTATTCCGTGACAATATACAGTATAGGTAAGGGTACGGTATTGTGCTATGTATTGTAAGACTGCTATCTCGCAATCGCCACGATGAGTTTCCATTTGCTTGCAGTGTCGCAATGCAGCCACCAACGGTGCTGTGTTGTAACGGTGTTTTGCTGCAAGGTGAGCTGGTGGGTGGGATATCAGTGGATGAAAGGTTCCCTACAGATAGACGGTATTATATGCACTGTGTATCCGCGCATCATGCAGCATAGTAGCATAGAAAATGCACTGTGCGATATCTTGGCCCGGGACCTTTTTTTGACACTTGCTAGACTTGATGGAGCCAATGCGGCGGGGGCCTCAACTCGTACAAGGTTGGGACTAAAAGAATCCAGATGGCGCATCAAGCAGATCTGAATCTTATCACGACATTTGTGAACAGCCTCATCTTTGAACAACATGAACAACAAGACACTCGATATAGATGGATGACAGAGTGCTAGAATGTTTGTCTCAACAGCTAAAACTGGCTATAGGTACCCCATCCAGGAACAGCTGTTTACTAGACCAAGGTGCCTGGATCTCATGCACGATTTATGGCCACAATGGATCTGCTGTCACAACGCCCCGCTACATATCGTGATTCTCCAACACGAAGCCGGGAAGAAACAACATAGGCATAGGCATAGGATATGATAGCTATTTTGGTGGATGGAGATGGCTGGATTACGGGGCCTCTACTCTAGTCTTGGGCCTTGACTAGGGCCTTGAGGACTGGCGATAGGCCGAATCCTTGATTCATGAGAAGTCTATCGCGACTCGACTGGATCGGGGTGCTGGATCACGACCTTCGGGTCATGGCGGCGACGGCGGCTACAGAGGTGGTTGGCTAGACTCGGGGTAGATCTGTTTGCGCTTGTATGGCGTTCGTTAGTCTTTGTTAACAGATGAACCGATGACCCTCAAACATTTTTCCAATTGGCCAATACTCTTACCCCCCAAGAGAGGCGCAGGAAGGTTGCAGCAGTCAAGGGTTCCAGGGTGTGCTCGCCAGCGGATAGGCTTATGTAGAGGCCACTTTAGTGGGTGGGCGCCTCCATCTCAGGTGGCTTGGCCATTGGCTGCATGTCCCGACGGCTTCACCGCTTCTTCCATCCATCTACAAACCGCCCACAGCAGCGAGACTAACCCATGATCTACCCGTTAAGCCTTCTCCAGCAGTCCCTCTCCTTCTCCAGCTGCTCCAAAACCTTCTCCCTTCACCTCAACAGGGACTTCACGAAAGAGCGGTGTCGTCCGCTGAGTTCCTACAATATTATCGATCATCCGTATCTATTACTCCGCTTCCTTCTTGATTTTTGCCCAGTATGACTTACGACTTCAACAACGGCGGGGGTGATGCCTATCTCGACTTGACGAACTTCGATAATCGAAATCGCGCTGCTTACCAAACATACTCGACGGCCACTACCCATTCGAGTCCTTCGGCTGCTTCAAACATCATGTCACAGGACGCCCGGCACTGGGCTGTTCCCCTCGATATGTCTTCAAACCACTCTCACGGATATGCTTCCATGAGCCCAGAAGAGCATCAGATTTCTTCTCCTCCGTCGCAATCCGCCAGCCCCCATAGCCAGCACTCGCCGCTACAACAATCGCCTTTTCAGCAGAGTGTGAACCCATTGACGGATTGGGCCCTTCAACAACAGCAACAGCAGCAGCAGCACCTCGCTGCTGCTGATATGACACAGTTCATCCAGGATGCTGCCATCATGAGCTTCAATGCGTTCCCCAACAACTTTCAGCCAACGAACCCTCTCGACTACCTTCCTGCGACCACACAGGCGGCTCTTCAGGCCAACCTCCTCGAATCAACATTCAGCGGCCTGCCCACCATGGACGACCACACACAGACAGTTTGGCCCAACACCGGGATGGAGAATTGGCAGGAGTTCCAGAACACTTTGCAGATGGATGGGTTGCCTCGTCTCGATAGCGTCGGTAGTCACTCGCCAACCGGCACTTACCTCGAGGTTCTGTCCCTTCCTTCATCATCAGGCGAAGGCTGGGCTATGGTGGATTGGAACCAGCCCAACTTTGATCAGTTCCAGCAGGCCCACGCTCAGGGTGCTGCCATTTTCAACCCTTCCCAGACCCTTCACTTGAGAACTAACTCCGACTCGTCCGACGGCGCCAATTCTTTGGAGTTTGGAAGCTTCGAGGAAATTCCTCCTTTCCCTTACTCCCCCTTCTCTCCCGAGTCCGATGGTTATGTCGATGCTGGTAACCACCGCAACTGTTTCACCAACGATGGCCACAACCACAACCACGTCCATACCCACAACCACAGCCCTCAGCCCATCGCTACCACCACTGTTGCCACTGTTCCCGTCAAGTCCGAACCCTCTTCGAGCCGTCACAGTCCCGGAAGCGGTGCCGGATCTGTATCCCCCTCTTCCAGCAGCACAAACCGCAGGAACTCTGGCCCTCGCAAGAGCCCCATTGCGAAGAGCACCACCAAGAGTGTTGTTCGTCGTATTTCCAATGGCAAGAAGGATGGCACTGTGGAGAAGAAGGTTGGCCGCAGAAAGGGACCGCTTCTACCTGAGCAGAGAAAGCAGGCTAGTGAGATCAGAAAACTCCGAGCTTGCTTGCGATGCAAGTTCCTCAAGAAGACTTGCGACAAGGGAGAGCCCTGCGCTGGTTGCCAGCCTTCTCATGCTCGTCTCTGGCAGGTTCCTTGCACTCGTATCGACATCAAGGACATTGGTTACTTTATGAAGGACTGGAAGGCCGATTACGAGCGACACATGGACCGTGGCGTCTCGGTCTACAATGTTAAGGGATTCGCTCAGAAGGAGACTCTTATGTGGATCACCCACGGCTACGGTTTCGCCCTTCCCGTCATGGTTCGCGAGGTCTTCGTTGCCGACGACAGCTGCTTCTCCGTTGACTGGGTTGAGTCTACTCTCACTGACCAGGAGCCTATTGACTTCGAGACCCGCACTGAGAAGCTCGACGTCGGCGCCGAGGGTATTCGTCTTGACGCTCTGTCCGAGTACCTCGACAAGCACATTGACGGACCTTTCGAGGACTTCATCGACGACCACTTCGAGGGTACTCCTTTCATTACCGAAATTCTCAAGACTGCTCACCGCTTCTACGTCAAGGAGAAGATGCCCGTCATCCGCAAGTCGCTCAAGCTTGTTCTTGCTTACAACCTTACCATGCACATTACCATGGTCGAGAACCAAGGATCCGAGGTTGAGCTTGATGGCCAGATCGATGACGAGGACTCCAAGTACTACGGTCGCACTGTCGCTCCCGTCATGATCAACTTCCAGATCAAGTGTGCCCTTGCCGACATGTGGCGTGAGCTGCAGAAGGACATCCTCGAGGAGCTCTCTGCTCTTTACTCTGGTGTCTACAGTGGTGAGAAGATGAAGAACTGGCCTACCATCTTCATGATTGCCTCCATTCTCCTTGCCGTCTGGGAGGAGATGCAGTTCGACTGCCACTACAGAGTCCCTGACCCTGTTGCCGTCAACAAATTCTGCACTGACATGGAGACAACACCTGTTGGTGTCATTGTGGGTCTCTTCCACGCCATCTCTCAGAAGCTCCCTGCCTTCACCGACTGGGACACCCGCAAGCACGGCCACCTTCTTCACAACAACACCTCGGTCTGCGAGGCCATGACTGAAGTGCGACAGCATGTCATCAAGCACGGTATGTACCTCTTACAATACTCCTCTTGCATCACACCACTAACACCTGACACAGAGGCATATCTTCGTACCCGCAAGGAGTCCAAGTTCGACCGCTACGACTTCGACTCTCTGTCCAACAAGTTCCTTTCCAAGCTTGTTATCCGGGCCAACTAAGATACCATAGCCCAAGCAAAGATGCTATGAAACTGTCAAAACATATGAAAGGGCCCTAAAGGCGCCCGCCTTTTCCTTTGTCACACTTGTTTTATCACAGCGACAGCGTTGGCAAGGCCGTTTCGACCTTGGTCAACCGCGACCCCAGAATTGTTCTTTTGAGCATACGAATACGGCTTTAACCTTCTACCACGGCTGGTCACCGTCCGACAACACGAAGCAACCTGACACGGGAAAATGTGTTATGACCTTCTTATGACTTTTCTTCTATGAATGTATGACTGAAGAAGACAGAGCGTTTTAGTTCTTTTTATCATATTTTTTGTTTTTTTTTTTAAATCTTGGCGGCGGAGGAAAACATATCATACAATCCAGAGCGAACCTCACCCACTTTGTGGTGTTATTATGGGATCATGCTTGACGACCTGGCATTTGAGATGACTGATTTTGCATGGCTGATGAGCCTAAATGGAGGTTGTGTGATTTATATTTTGAGGGCGTTGAAGAGCTCAAGTGGGCTGGACTCGCGACAAGTCAATGGTCGATAGAGCAGAGCAAAAGAGCTGAGCAGAAGGGCAGAGCGAATCATGTTTTTGAGCAATTTGACAATGGGATACTTGGGTAGTTACAAAAAAGAGGCATCATGCTAGGCAAGTGCTATAGCACTGCCACGAGTATATTGAATTGAATTTAACCCTGCAAACTTGGCCCCAATGTGAATTGAACATGTCGTGTCTTGTGATGATTGCCAATCGTCCTTGGTCAGATAGCAGAGAACACGAAGGGTTGCTTCATTCCAGTGAGGGCTAGCTTGATCAGATAATGCTCAGAAGCAGCTGAGACAACTTCTCGCCAAGATAAGTAGGTTATTATCTGAGACATGTCTGGTAGCATTTGATGAATATGGTAATACGACAGTCTACACTGGTACCAGCTGAAACATGATCCGTAAGAGTTTGATACGCCTTAGGGTAGCTGAAAGGCTCGATTAATGATTGTGTTTAAGACACAGTCTTGAGAACTGCTTGGCAGGGGTTATACTGAGCTTTCCACTTCTATTCATCTCACCCGGACGTTCTGTTTACTGCGAAGTTCTGTGATGGTCCGATCCAGGGTAGTCAATCCTGAACTGGTGCCGAGCTATCATAACGTTGGGCAAGAACCAACGCCACAAAAGGTGGGGTCACGATAAGATGCCATGACTGCGCAATCACCGTTCGGCATCGAGTCATTATCAACTTTGATGGCGACTTGTGATAGCTAGCAGAACGAGGGGACTGCTAGTGCCGAGCATAGATTTGGCTGAGAGATTAGATGCCATCGTGTCCAAGGGACACGCTGTTTACAAAAGTGCGAAACTGGCCAGCCTCGTAGTGTTGCATCCAGCTTAACAAGTTCATGTGAACAGGGTGGTCTTCAAGGCAGGGTCCTCACGGGCCAGAATCGTCGGCTGATGACGTTGCGAATGCCGACACGGCCGGATTCAGCGGTCGGCAGAAGTCGGTAATCCAGGCCTGTATCGCTTGAACTGATAGTTGAGTTATCGTCGACTTCTTTGCTTGACAAAATCGGCGAAGCAGGCTGCAACTGACTGCTGAAACAATTGAACCCATTGATTCCAGAGAGGTGTCCGTCCAGGTGCGTGAAGTCTCCCCATTTTTTGTTAGTGTTGCTGAGGCTGGTGTCCCCACCTTGAGTTTATCTCGGCAATGGATGTTGATTCAAAGCGTTGCGCTTGCGGTTCCTGAGTCTAGGACTTGGTATTATGGGAAGCTTGGGGTATTGATCACCTATGATCTCCCTGATGAAGCTTAAAGAAACAATGCTCAACGCATATTGCTTTCTTTCGTGAAATGGCCTTTGTAGACAATATTCCGTACAAACATTGCTTTTTGTAGCCTTTCCCGGGGTAAAGTGGCGACATGCCGCTGCTCAGGCCCCGCCACTCCGCTCCGGTGCATGAGTTCTAGCGCTGGGCCGTGGGTATCTGTGGCCGTGAATTAGACGGTGACGGGCGAGTGAATGTGACGGTCCATGACAGGCACAGTACTCCGTATGGTCGCTCTGGTTGTTGGTTACAACAAGCGCTTCCAGTTAGGAAATGTCTCAGGCTCGAGGCTGCGATATATGTACGTTTGTTCTCGGTCTGGCTCTATTATAAGAAGCGTCTGGACTCTGCTCGAAAACACCAGAGCATGAATAAACAAACGAGGCCGCTCCTGACATCAGTCTGACTCTCAGCCTCTGGCTTTGTCCGGACCCACTGTAGCATGATAAGCTATATGTCTCGGATACTTTGTTTTACGTCTTGTTACAGTGAATGCATGAAGTACTCAAAACCTGGTGTGGCGCGCTGCAGCCTGGCCAGATTCTGGAGCCTTCCCTAGTCGTCGCCGTCATTGGCTATCATGAATCATCCGCCCCCGGAAGTTGCGCTCCTTGTCTGGGCTGCCAGCAGCCAACCTTCCGCGCCTGCCTTGTCGCTATTGTCTGTCACTGGCAGGCGTAATCCGGTCACTGCGCCCCCTCGCACCAAAGGCTTGATTATCAAACAATCCTTCCCCTCACCTACTTAAACCTCCTCCGCCTCTTCTTAACTTCAAACTCTTTTCTTCCTACAACATCTCTCTCTAGCAAACCATTTACTCTTGCTCGAGACTAGCGATACATCTACCTTCTCTCATCCGAAATACTATCAACCAAAGAGCATTCGCATTCCATCACCGCCATCATGCAAATCTTCGTCAAGACCTTGACCGGCAAGACCATCACCCTCGAGGTTGAGTCATCCGATACCATCGACAATGTCAAGTCCAAGATTCAGGACAAGGAGGGCATTCCCCCTGACCAGCAGCGATTGATTTTCGCCGGCAAGCAGCTCGAGGATGGCCGCACCCTCTCTGATTACAACATCCAGAAGGAGTCGACTCTCCACCTTGTTCTCCGCCTCCGTGGTGGTATGCAGATTTGTAAGTTGACTCGATGATGTCGCCACATGATTCATGACTAACATCCGACCTCAGTCGTCAAGACCCTCACTGGCAAGACCATCACCCTTGAGGTCGAGTCCTCCGATACCATCGACAACGTCAAGTCCAAGATCCAGGACAAGGAGGGCATTCCTCCCGACCAGCAGCGATTGATTTTCGCCGGCAAGCAGCTTGAGGATGGCCGAACCCTCTCCGACTACAACATTCAGAAGGAGTCGACCCTTCATCTCGTCCTCCGCCTTCGCGGTGGTATGCAAATCTTTGTCAAGACCCTCACCGGAAAGACCATCACCCTAGAAGTTGAGTCTTCTGACACCATTGACAACGTGAAGAGCAAGATCCAAGACAAGGAAGGCATTCCTCCGGATCAACAGCGACTCATCTTCGCTGGTAAGCAACTTGAGGACGGTCGAACTCTTTCCGACTACAACATCCAGAAGGAATCTACTCTGCACCTGGTCCTTCGTCTTCGCGGTGGTATGCAGATCTTCGTGAAGACTCTTACCGGAAAGACCATTACTCTCGAGGTTGAATCCAGCGACACTATCGACAACGTGAAGAGCAAGATTCAGGACAAGGAGGGTATTCCCCCTGACCAGCAACGTCTGATCTTCGCTGGTAAGCAGCTGGAAGACGGCCGCACCTTGAGCGACTACAACATCCAGAAGGAGTCTACTCTTCACCTTGTTCTTCGCCTTCGCGGCGGCCAGTAAGCGGTTATTACGAGTCGCGGTGGATTAATGACGGCGTTTGGGACTCATTTGACATCAGGCACATTCTAGGCCTGATATGATTAGCATCCTCGACTATATGTAGCTTTTCGTACATGCAAATATGCATTGCCAATAGACTTGATTGAAGTCTGCAATACTCTTCTGTTCTGACTGATTCCATGTGAACTGTGATACTGCTTTCCCGTCGCAAGTGATGTGGTTGTAAATATAAGTTGCGCTTACTAGTGGGGTTGACATGCATGTTGCTCGTGCTCCACAGCCCAGTTCATGACGAGTGGGGCTGACATACTATTGTTCATGAACTGCAAGTTTCGAGTTTAAGCTTTCTTTTCTCCTTAAATATCCGTCGCCAATGTCTCTGTTGTTCTCGCTATTTCACAACAGCATATGATGATTCTAAAATATAATAAAACTCAACATCATCTCTTCTTGCCTCCTTAGGAAGCAAAACTTATATTTGCATACTCATCACCTTTCGAGCGAGCAGCACAGCCGCAGGCTGATACGTTATGCCTTCTTACTTTTATCACATAAAATTCGAGCTTTATCCGACGCCTGACCCTGTAGCTGCCGCGATAGAGACGGAAAATTTCAGTGACACTTGGCTTCCGCTGCCTGAAGCCAGCGTTTTCGACGACTTTCCGTCCCACCCGAGACCTGATCGACGATCATTCTACAGAGTACCAAACACTCCCGACTCTCCTTCATACGGCTCTGCGAATCAAACATCTCCATACACAACTGCAGGACAAAACTCGTCCACTTCAAGTCTGGGTATAATAGACTGTGGCGCAGCTGCCAGGCCGTCTGTCAAGGAACCCGAACGGAAGATTGAGATTGTGTCAGAAAAGCAGTGGCTTGAGAGGGCTAATAGCTTCCCACCACCGAATTCGAGTGCTGCAATACATCCACAAAACGCAGTTAGAGACTGGAGGTTTGGTCGTGTTAGTCTCGAAACGGTCGATTTGCGAACTGGGCACACAATGGCGGGTGAGGCTAGTCGGAACGCTCCGTCTGCGGCCCCCTCTCTGGGGCCGATGTTTGGAGGGGCTGGCACGGCGACCAAGGCCGATTTTCTTCCACTCGAGACGAAGAATACCGAACTCGGATGGGGCGTTGTTCACTTCTACCGAGAGGGCGAGGAGACGCCCAGTCTTGTGGAAGTGGACGGCCAAGAAAATGGGACTGCAGAATCGAATGACAAAGACTGTACAACGCTTTGCATTCCGGCAGTCCCTGCCTACATGTCACCAGGCGATCTCATGGGATTCGTGGGAGAGAAATGGAGAGGTGACATAAGTCACTGCCGAATGGTTATGACCTCACGGATGAACAGGTACCTAGTTCTCCTCAAGTTTCGAGACAATTTTCGAGCGAAGCAATGGCGTCGGGAATTTGATGGCAAGGTCTTCAATACTATGGAGGTAAGTGAGAGTCCGATGGAAATAGAACCTCGTCCACTAACACTTCCCAGCCTCAGATATGCCATGTAGTATTCGTCAAGAGTATAACCTTTGAAACACCAACGCAGAGAAAGTCTACCGCCGCTCTCTCAGCCTTATCCTCCTCGGTAGGCATGTCAAGTAGCCTTCGGCCGTTTCCGCCTCCGACGCCAGACCTTGTAGAACTACCTACATGCCCTGTATGCCTGGAGCGTATGGATGAAACAAACGGGTTGATGACTATCCCTTGTTCTCATGTCTTTCACTGCACATGCCTCCAGAATTGGAAAGGAGCTGGGTGTCCAGTCTGTAGATTCACGAACACGTCGGCTAATGCCGAATCGGACCCCTCAAATCATCATACACAGCCATTTGGATCTGGCGTCTCAAATCTGTGCACTGTCTGTGATTGCACAGATGACTTATGGATTTGCTTGATTTGCGGCTATGTAGGCTGTGGTCGTTACAAAGGTGGTCATGCAAAAGACCACTGGAAAGAGACGGCACATTGCTTTGCTCTTGAGCTGGAAACACAGCATGTCTGGGACTACGCCGGTGACATGTGGGTGCATCGGCTTATACGAGACAAGGGAGATGGAAAAGTGGTGGAGCTCCCGTCAAGGAACAGACCTGTTGGTCACCAGGAAGAAGAGGACGTCGTGCCTCGGGCAAAGCTGGAAAGCATTGGCTTGGAGTATACGCATCTGGTCACGAGCCAACTTGAATCGCAGCGGGCATACTACGAAGAACTGATTAACAAGACAGTCGACAAAGCCTCGAAAGCATCCGCAACTGCTGAGAATGCTGCTGCCCAAACCTCCAAGGCCATGGAGAAGTTGGCGTTATTAGACGAGAAGTACACAATCCTTAGCCAAGAAACAATTCCCGAGTTGGAGAAGCAACTCGAAAGAGAGCGCAACAAGGCAAACAAGAGTGAAACATTGGCACGCAACCTTGGGAAATCCCTTCAAGAAGAAAAAAGGCTGAACGAGGGACTGATGAAGCGAATTGAACATCTCAACAACGATCACGAAGCGATGGTCAAGGAGCTGGAGAAGGTTAAAGCAGAGAACGCCGAACTACAGGAGATGAACCGGGATCTCAGTATGTTCATATCTGGACAAGAGAAATTGAAAGAGCTGGAAAATGAAGGCAAGATCGAAGAGGGTGAGCTTGAGGGAGGTAGTGCGAGCGTGCCAGAGAAGAAGAATAGGCGGCGAGGAAAGCGATAAGAAATATAAACAGCGACGCCACATTGTTTTACTTGAAGGAGCACTTTCATGATATGAATAGCGCATGTGGAATTGACGGGTTTATGTAACATCGATTTCGTCGTGGTTTGGGACGATGAAGAGAACTCGAAAGTTGGGTTTCAGAGCACTTACTGTTCACAGCTCATGATCGAATAGCGAACAAATGTTTACATGAGAATATAATATGACCACCAGTACATTTGGAGTTAGATGCAGAATGTATAAGACGTTTGTTAATTGGCTATTTACGCTATCAGCCGTGGTAGCAGAACGCAGCACTAGATATGCAAAAGCAGGGATTTGCCAAAGACAACTTGGCAAATTAACAGATTGATTTGCTAATTTCTACAAACCTAACCCAGCATATGCAAGAATCTGGAGATCCTTTCGGCCTCGGGTTACAAGGACGGCTTGATGGAAAGCGGGTGAGGTGAAACAGCACTGTAAAGTGACGTGCACACCCTCCCCCTCCCTTAGCAGTTTTGGTGGCACATTAGAATCTCAACCGCATCCAATGTGACTAGAGTTGGCGTTTTTGTTGAGACTTGGCTTTTATTGACAAGACTTGTGCCTAGAGAACGCTCTTGTCTCTGAATATGACTTTGGGGGCCTAGCCATGCCAAATGCTCAATGAATATGATGATCATGGATACTGCACAGACAAGAGGCGCAGGGCAGTTACACACCAAAGCTCTCGCCATATAAGGATTAAAATAGTAATAAAAACTTTTAGGTCAGTTTTAGAGAATACTTTGCCCAGATATATCTGTAAGCCTCCTCTGGTATATCTATTTTATCGTTACCCACCTGCTGCTGCAAAGATCTCCAACTGGACTGCACAATCAACAAAGATCAGAGACATGGATGAACCACAGCATGCCGAGTCCAAGCCACATTGCGACGGTGCAGTCTTTTTTTCAACAACATAAATTTGGGATAAAAATAATATTCAGCTTTAGTTAAGTGCCTGAACATATAGCCTCACATACATGCAGAACCGTCTGTATTCTTGGCGCGCATCACGAATACGTAGCAATAAATAAATCACAAGTTGATGCACACCACTCACTAGCTTCACCTATTCAGCCCTCAGCCACTGATATTCTATTCGAATCCTGGAACCAACTGCTCCATCACGCTATGCTACATTACAGTATCCATCATGGATCCTCTGCGAATTTCCGAGAAACAACGACAAGGGAAACATATCCTTGCACCCGGGCATTCACATGTCAATCTCAATAGAACATTCGAGCTTTAGCACTCACGTATTACCTTTTCTTCTATGTGCGGATTATTTTGCGACTTAGCTGGGTGGGTAGGTACTGTAGGTAAATTGGGCTCTTCAAAAAGCAGGTGATAAAGGATTGAAGAGGAGTTGGTAGGGAAGGACAACATGGAACCCATCACAAGACACCAACAATTCCAAGATTCTCGATTGATTAAGTTGAATTCATATTCAGTGGCCATCCAATGCCAAGACGGTAGGTACTGTAGCTTCACAGCTCAAAAATTAACCATTCCTTACTGGGTAGGCACCTCATCCGATTCTCCATTTCCCCTCCTCAGGGTACAATTACAGTACAGGACGCCCCCAACCCCAACCCCAGCTATTTCTCCATCTTCATCTTGATAGCCATCACCTTTTATCCTGTTCTGTCCTGCATTGTTTCGCCTCCATTTTTATCCAGCTCATCCTGTTACTTGGCAGGAATGTTGAGGGTTTGAGAACAATTCCTAGCGTCTATTTCAATATAATTTATCTCATATCTCGCATCACCTAACTATCGACTTTTCTTCGTCCGGTCCATCCCAGAGGCCCGCCGCCCCTCACATCGATTACACCTCGCTTGTCTAGCTCTGTTAAGATTTTTTTTTTAACAACCTTGATATCCACCGCCCTTCGACTTCAAACACCGTTCCTCTCATCTACTTCAAGAGCGCTGGTATCTTCCTCGCTCGTCCGTCATGGCCGAACATGCCGGCACCAAGGACGCGGCAGCGCCGCAGTCCGCGACGAACCCGACCCCGCAGAAGGAGCTCTATCCTATGGTGAACTGGAAGTACGACATGTTTCTCTACACTGTCGGTAACATTGTCGATATGTTCTTCCGAGAGGTTGTGCCTCGAGGTGCCTGGCGTGTTCCTCAGACTGGTCCCGTCCTGTTCGTCGCTGCGCCGCATGCCAATCAGGTGCGTTTATCTCTACAAATTATCTTTGTTATAGACTCGCGGAGGGGACGAGGCAACAGTCCGATGTTGTCATTGTATATCATAGTTTACTGACGCCTTCAACAGTTCGTCGATGCTATTATTCTTCAGCGAACTTTGCGTAACGAAGCCAAACGACGAGCGTCCCTTCTTATCGCCCAAAAATCAGTCCACGGTTTTATCGGCTGGGGTTCACGACAAGTCGGTTCAGTTCCCGTCGGTCGCGCTCAAGATGCTGCCAAGCCAGCAACCGGAACCATTTACCTCCCCGATCCTATCAACGACCCAACTCTAGTCCGTGGTGTTGGTACCAAATTTGGAGAGGGTGAGGGTGAAGTTCAGGGTATGCTTTTCCTGCCGTCCATCAAGGGCCAGAGTGGTGCCAGCGTCGATATCTCCCAGATTATCGGTCCTGAGGAGATCCGTGTTAAGCGACCTTTCAAAGGCAAGCTCGCTCTGTCACAGCTCACGGGCCGCGACGATATTGACAAAGATGGAAACTTTACCAACAAGGATGTGAAGGGACCTGCCCCAGGCTATCAAGGTACCAAGTTCAAGATGGCACCTCATATTGATCAGACCAAAGTCTATGAGGCTGTTTTTTCCCGCTTGTGCAACGGTGGCTGTGTTGGTATTTTCCCTGAAGGTGGTAGTCATGATCGCACCGAGCTTCTGCCTCTCAAGGCTGGTGTCGCAATTATGGCTCTGGGAACTTTGGCTCAAGACCCTGATTGCGGCCTCAAAATTGTTCCTGTTGGCATGAACTATTTCCATGCCCACAAGTTCCGCTCACGCGCTGTTGTTGAGTTCGGCGCTCCTTTCGAGATCCCCCGCCATCTTGTTGAGCTTTACTGCAACAACCAGCGTCGTGAAGCCATCGGCCAAGTCCTTGACACAGTCTACCAGGCTCTCAACTCAGTCACCGTTTCCGCTCCCGATTACGACACGCTCATGGTGATCCAGGCCGCTCGCCGACTTTATAACCCGACAGGCAAGAAGCTTCCGCTACCAGTGGTGATCGAGCTGAACCGCAGATTGTGCATGGGTTATGAGAGATACAAGAATGATGAGCGCATCACATCTTTGTCTGCCGCGGTCAAGGAGTACAACTCGCAACTACGATATCTTAACTTGAAAGACCACCAAGTGCAATATGCCAAAATGAACATGCTCAAAGTGATCTTCCTCTTCATCTATCGATCGATCAAGCTTCTCTTCCTCTTTATCTGCACTTTACCGGGTTTGATCCTCTTTGCGCCTGTTTTTGTCGCAACCAAAATTATCAGTCGACAAAAGGCCAAGACAGCTCTGGCAGGCTCAACTGTCAAGATCCGTGGCCGCGATGTCATGGCGACGTGGAAAATTCTTGTAGCAATTGGTCTTGCGCCCACACTGTATCACATCTACTCGGGAATCATCACTTTCAAGGTTTGGCAGGATCGTCTGTGGGGTTACGTCCCTGAGGGCGTGCCCCTGTGGGTGATCTATTTCGCCATGTGGCCATTTATGGTTGGCATCACATTTGCGTCTCTGCGCTTTGGTGAAGTTGGTATCGATATCTTCAAGTCTCTGCGACCACTACTGCTCTGCTTGACACCAACCTCAAACTACAACATCCACAAATTGCGAATAAGACGAGCGGAGCTGAGTGCTCAGGTGACGGATGTGATCAACACTCTTGGACCTGAGATGTTTGACGATTTCGAGAAAGCTCGACTTGTACCTGATCTCTACAAGGCCGAGGGCGGTGCTGCGACATCCCCCAAGGCTTACCGACGACGAGATAGCGACTTGTCAAGTACTGGCTACGAGCCCGAGACGCCTCCAGCTCTATCTCGACGAAGCACGACACAGTCCAGCCGAGCCCTTCCGCGCAACGACTCATTCAGCAACATTGGTCATGTGGGCATCTTCTCTACACGACCACCATCCAGAGCCCGCAGCAGGTCGCGATCGAGCAGCAGCGGAGGCGGATTTGGATCTGGTGGGTTCCCTCTCAGTGGATTTACCACTCTCGACTCGAGCGGTGGCTTTGATGAAGCGAGCCGCAAGATTCGTGAGGCGATGAAACATCGCCGACACAAGACAGACCAGGAGAGGACAGATGGGGATGAAGAAGAGGATGACAGTGAGGAGGAGGGCTACGATGAGGCTAGGAAGAAGAATGCCTAAACGTTAGGACGAAAATGGTTGGTATTGGGGTTGGAAAGCGCCAAGTAGCTATAGGTTGGCATCTTGTACTATTTTAATCAGTGTTAGTACATTATATCTCTTATAATGATTTCACGATGTGCTCTTTAGGCAGTATATTCATTCGAAGCTCGGCATCGGGCGTTTAAATTTGAGAGTATCTACGTTGAATCAAGGTCTCTTGTTACTTAGCACGCTCACATAGGCCACCTACTGCGGTTGCTTTACCACGTGCAGTTTGACATGGTTACGCAAAACTAAGTAAAGAGGTGGTTTTTGCATGGCTACGGGAAAGAGAATGGCTTTTGAATGATGAGTTTTTAAATCAGGTAGATAAGGTACTAAGGTATAGAGTGAAAGTTGACAACTGATCCAATGACGTGCCAAGCCAGTGAAAGAATGGTCTCATGCTCGGCGATCGGAGATAGACGGGACAAGCAATAGAGCGAAGCAATAGAGCGAGATTCATAGGAAATGGATGAGTATTTGAATTGGACGAGGGTAGAGAGAATTTAGACGTTTTACGATTACATGCTTCTTGTTTGAGCTTGAGGTAATTAACTCGACCATCTATCTGAACCCTGGTTTGGTCTGGTTGATTGATTGATTAACTGATTGATTATTTGATTATCAATCAGTACCAATTCGAGGGAAATCCCAATCGCACCTGTCGGATCCATTAATTACGAATTAATTACCTATTCAAGTGGATTCTGTACTGCCAATCAATCCAGACAGTCACTCCCGAGCCGAACCTACGGCATCTAGCTAAAGTGTGGACGGCCCTAAAATATACCGACGACTTGCCTCTCTTACACCATGACTCTATCTTCCACTCACACTCACCTTCAACATCACAACTCTTCTTCCTCAACAACAGCCGCCACACCATCTTGGCTTCCGCGCCCACCAGCAAAGCAAAGAATGGCCCTCTCATTTAAAAATCTCGTGAGCTCCGTGCTGGGCTCAGGTGCCAAGGATGATAAGCCGCCATCGGCTTCGGAGCTGTTTGTCAAGACCGATCCAAAAGTAGACGGCGACGAGTGTCTGCACGACTGCGATAACTGCTCGGCGCGGTATCCCAGGGGCTTCAAGATCGATGAGGAGGATGTATTGTATGGTCATGTTGCGGCTTGGAGTACGCATGTTCTTGTTGGAACGGGGAAGACGGATTGGGTGAGGGATGTGGAAGAGGAGGAGGGCAGTGTCATGCAGGCTTTCTCGAAAGCAGTTGAGCCTTCGAACGGGGTGAGTTTGTTACCTTGTATGAATTTATGATTATGATAAGGGCATCCCTCATTCATATCAACTCATTGTTGCCACGTTCAGTAAGATTAGCGTCTGCTAACAAACAACCCACAGAAACTCAAACTTTCGGCATCCAACATGCCTACGCCTCATGACACAGATGACTACTCTGAGCCCACAACACTTTTGCTTCTACCAGCCTTCAAACTGCTTCGTAACGTCCACCCTCTCAGCGTGCCTCAGATTGTCACAGAGGTCATCAACCAAGCACCTACCAGCACCTCTCCCCTCACACCTACGCCTTTGCCCGCTTCTCTGGCATCTCCAGATCCAGCCGCCGGCATCCCTGACGTCTCTCTGACTGACTGTCCTCACAACGCCGTAATCCTCATGTGCAGTCATCGAACACGCGATGTCCGCTGTGCGCAAAGTGCACCAGTTTTAAGGAAGGAGTTTGAGCGCCAGCTAAGGCCGCTGGGTCTGTATCGGGATCTGCACGATGAGAGACCCGGTGGAGTCGGTATATACTACATCAGCCATGTTGGAGGACACAAGTACTCCGCTAATGTCATGATCTACCGACGGCCGAATGCATTTGGTCTGGACGACACAACTGAGAGGCAGAATGACACCAACGATGCTGAAACGAACGGCGACGGCGTTAAGGATTCAGGAGAAGGAAGCGTGGGTGCAGCGCAAGGCATATGGCTTGCTAGAGTCATGCCTGAAGACTGCGAGAATTTGATCCGATATACCGTCCTTCGAGGTAAGGTCGTCAAGCCTGAGCGTCAGTTACGAGGCGGTTTCGACCGTGGTAGGGGCGTCATGAGTTGGTGAGAAACAAGTAGTGTAAGAAGAAGCACTATTCAGGATTGAAGATGAGGACCGAGAGCAGAGGTTGATACCCACGGTCCTCCATGGTGATTCCGAAAGGGAGTAGAGTGCTGATCTTTCGGCCAGGAAGATACATCAAGGTTGGGTTGTATAGATGAGGGAATAGAATATACAGATAGAGTATACGATATACTACGTTGCCGTAGTAGTGCGTGGATTGTCAGCGATTACAGGACATGAACATCTTTCATCCGATGATGGATAGGCGCCCTGGATACTATATGGAGCAGGTCATTCCGTGTTTCGAATAATATGTAACCTTGATCAATTCTTGCACCATTCACATCTCAAAGGCGTTATAAGAAAACGAACGAGAGATGGAGATGAGACAGAGCCATGCAAGCCTCCAGATCTTCAATTATCCTATAATTTTATCTCTAACCTTGCATCATTCGAATCCACTGGATCTCAGCCATTTCCTTGGTCTGCAGGCCGCGTCGTCACCTCCTGGATATGGAGCGAAGAACCCTGTTGGAGGATGGGGAGGATGGGGAGGATCTGATCTGCAATAGAGAATACGTAGTTACGTTTCTTTCTTTTCCCTCGGTACTTGCAGAGAGTATCTCAGTGGTTTACTCTTTTTTTAATTACAACGGGCTGGTGGAGAAACAGGAACAAGGCGTAACTTGAAACCGTTCATGTCAAGGAGTTGGATTGTGGGGCGTTTTGTTTGGCTGGAGAAATAAGAGAGGGAAAAAAAAAAAGGAATGTTTGTTTTTCGTCTTTTTTATTCTGCATTACGCGTCGTCTGTTAGAAAACTGTGGACTCCTTTTATGGAGACGTTGAATCCCCAAGGAACAAGTTGAACGTCATAATGGACGATCATCAAGGTTTATTTTATTTTATTGATGATGGTACATAGTAGAATAAGAGATTTGTCGTTAAAGAGTTGAACAACTGTGTTGGGCTAGACTCTTGTATCTGACATCGGATAATTAATCATTAACTATAAACTATTAATATAGTGTCTGTAATTAATAATTAGAGTATATGCAGTCAACAACTTACGCATGTGAGCCTCACCCAACCGTTCAACAGGGAAACACCCAAGACAAGACAAGGCCAGACAAGCTTTTCCCCTTCCTCCCCACCCCCCTGCACTTTAAATTCTAAGCTTCATCAAAACGATACTCTAGCGGCTGGTCTAGTTACTACATCTGCCGGTTTCTCCATGGGGGGGTGCTTTATTGGTTCGCTCACAGATAATCGCGTCTATAATCCCGTCTTCCTACACTACTACGCCAGTGGGTTGCATCCCAATCCAACAAAAGTCCGAGCAGCCTGTCTGGGAAGTCCCGGACCTGAGACTCTCTTGATTTTTTTTTCCCTAACTGGTTGATCACTCTCAAGGGTTGAGGACGGAGAAATCTTTCCATACAAGCACAGTAAAGATTTGCGAGGCTATCAAGGGGCTGTGCGGACCTACTACGAGTCTACGACTACGTAGCCCACAGATAGAGATTCTAGTATATAGTCATAGCCTCATTCCTTCGAAAAAACAGGTTCTATTGCTTGATCCAACCCATTCTTTTCCTCTATTCTTAACAACAACTCCCTGGTCTGTGACCCATCGTCTATCTCTTATCCTTGCTTGTTTGTGAGCTGGTCTCTGGTTATATATCGTCAACTGCCGTCCTATTTCTTTCTACTCAACAACACAAAACAACAATCATCTTTTTCTATCACTATCTCTTACACACAAACATCAAGATGAAGTCCGGATTCTTTGCCTTTGTCCTCGCCGCTGCGGCTCCTCTTGCCATGGCTGCTCCTTTCCCTCCCCGTGAGTTGCATACTTGGAGTCTTTCATATAATACATGATGTACTAATATTTGTATAGATGGCCTTCCCGGAGGTTTCTTCCCTCCCCCCATGAACGGCACTCTGCCTGGAGCTGGTCCTGGCGGCCCCGGAGGACCTGGCGCTCCTGGTTTCCCTGGCGCTCCTAGTGGCCCCGGAGGTCCCGGTTTCCCTGGTGCTCCTGGTGCTCCCGGTGCTCCCGGAGCTGGAGCCCCTGGTGCCCCCGGAGGTCCTGGTGGTTGGTTGCCCGTTCCTCCTCCTATGCCTCCCATGCCCCCCGTTGGAGGCCAGCCCGGAGGTGGCTGTAAGTGACACTTTGACAATACCACAAAAGATCTCTACTAACAGTCTTACCAGTCCCTACTCCTCCTCCCGTTATTCCTACCCCTCCTCCTGTTGTTCCTACTCCCATCCCTGGAGCTCCCGTCTTTACTCCTCCTGCAGCTCCCATTGCTCCTCCTCCTGTTGCCCCTGAGGAGCCCATCGTGGTCCCTACTCCCACACCCGCTGCCCGCAAGTAAACGGATGGACACACAACACAGCGGCTTGAATAAGCTTACTTCTTTTTTGTTCTTGTACATTGAATAGGATGCGCAACAAGGAACTGGGTGGATAGACTAGGGTTCTCTTGTTATACATATGGATAGTATGCCGCTAGCCGGCGAATGGAATCGAATCATTTGGGCTCAATATTCGCTTGATTGTATAGTGATTCGTGATGTCTGAATATCTAATGTAGAGCAAACTGGACGTTGAGCTCTTTGTTGAATTCTTTGGGTATGTAAGTCATGTCGAAACTAAGTGCGACTATCATGAACGCATGTCACGAGTAAATACATATAACATGGATTAGTTTGTTCTTGTTCTAATGAGAGGTAAATTCCACCCATACATGATTGCCTCATCGAGTCGAAGCAGAGTGGTTGGGCCAATTAGGTATCAGGTACACCTTCAGGGTAAGGATTTGCCTCAATACCAAGGGTAAGCAGATGTAGATTCTACAGTAAATGATTGGAGAGCCTCATAAAAAGATGTGATTATAGTTAAAAGTTGTAGAGAGAACTTAATATGTGCAAGAAGACATTGAACGTCTGGCATAATTCAGTTACAAAATATCACATCACAATACGCTGCGAATATCAATCGTCTCATATCCCTATACTTCACTTACTTTCGTACTCTCTTGAAGCCAAATCTGTTAATCAGTGCTCCCATTCCCTCACGAAACTAGTAGCTAATAAGAGTGACAGTAACTAATGGTTGTCTTCTTCTATCCCCTGCTATCCTCATAAAACACATTGTGCTCGGCATCCCTCCACTCATTCAACTCCTAATCAAAGATGAAGTTGCCACAACCAGAGCATGGACACTGAGAAGAGACCTCCTCCCCAAAGCTGCTGCAAACAGATTCACCATCAATCTCATCCCCGATCATGTCCGCCCACTCATTACGAAGATGAACAACGAGTCAGACCCCTCCAGTCGAGCCTTCTCAAGACGCCCGATCCTGACCAGCCTTCCGATGTAGAGCAACTCACGCTGCAGGTTATCCACGTTGTCGAAATTGGGAGTGTCATCCTTCATGAAGCAGTCGTCGAAGCCGATTCGGTTAAACCCAGCAATCTTGATGCCCTTGATGGGAGACCTCTCATGGGCTGGATCGAGGATGTAATGATTCCACATTCGCTGGTCGTTTGCCTCGAGCCTTTCAATGTACTTGGCCTTGCAGGTTTGGTACTCGATGTAGGTCTGTTGATAGGATTCCTCAAGGGCATCGATGACCTTTGCCACGCGCTCGAGATACTCGGAACTGTTCTTGTCAACGACACCAGGCTGATCCTCTTCATAGTTGAAGCGAGAGAAAGGGTAACGCTGATAGCGAGTAATGCTGCTTGGATTCTTGTTTGCCTCAGGGCTGTCGAGGTTGAGCTTGGCAGTCAGTGTGGCTAGGCCAGTAAGGTTGAGGTCCATGTCGATTTTCCCCATTGTGGCGGTAGTAATAGCAGGGCGAATTGGAGGGAGAGTTTGTAGCTATTGCAAAAGCGTTGTCGAAACTAGTTGGTTGTGCTGGTTAGGGGAGGAAGTTAGTAGTGCTGTGATCGTTTATATACATCTCCTGGGCTGTCTTGTCACAGACAGCTAATCTGGTTTAAAGTGATTCATTGATAAACCTCGCTGCTGTTAAGCTCGATAGATCTATTCACAGCCTTATACGTGAATCAGTAGCAGAAGTACCGAACCATTGCACATACTATAGAAAAGATGTGAAGTTTGAGACCATAATCATTGTAAATTCCATTGCGTTTTATTCTCATTCATGCCATACCTGGCTTCCTAAAATCGTAAAAGCAGGTCTATCTCGCGTACTAATCATACCACACATGTATACATAACCCAACAGCCCCAGGTCGTAAACCATATATCAAAAAAAAAAAAAAAAA
>JABCQV010000243.1:0-46022 GCA_013186375.1 Fusarium aywerte
ATTAATCTTTAGGAGATTTAGAGAAAGTTACATTTAAATGTAACTAAATAATATAAATATCGATTATAAATATTTTTAAACGGCATTTAGGTTAAGAAGCAGTAGATAATTGTGTCTGATGTCTTATGTCGCCAAGGGGGGATGTACACTTAGGATACAATTTTTCTCATCATTAATTAAAGCGCATACCCTCTGGATAATCTCAATATTCTTGATACCAAGGTTGACGTCTCTCAGTCACCTAGTCGAAATACCATTTCCTGTGCCTTCGTCGTCTCCTTCTTCTACTCCTTCACGTATATACACTCCGCTGCCTCAATCATGGGAAGTTGTTTCTCAGTAAGCTTATGCTTTTTGAGACTTACTCTTCTGGCGCCAAGCTTTGTTGATAGAGGCCTTCAATTCTCCCCAGCTCTTTCCACGAGTGTTGACGCGCTCGTCGTCGAGAACGCGGTAGAACTTGATGTCCCTACCTGTTTCCGTGATCGCGCCACCATACCATACCAGGATTAGTTTTTGGCATTTGGGATACTGGCTCAGAAGAGCTCTCAGACTGGAACCATATTGGAGACGCTCGATTTCTTCTCCACAAGGGCGTATGTGTGCTACATTCCGAACATGCTTTGCAAGTCGAGGTTCGTAAAATTCATGACACCGGAAGTCGAAAAGAATATCGCTGTGAAAGTTGAACCAGAGTGACTTAAAAAGCGTATCCCCCGCCCCGAATGCGAGCTACCCACGCTTATCGTATACTTGTCGAGCTTCTCGGCATACTTGACGCACTGCAGGAGGCTTGTGGACGAAGCTCAAGCCTGTATAATCATCATCGGGGTGACCCTTAGCTTCATCATCTGGCCAAAAGATTCTCGGCTGATCCTGAGAAAATTCCCAAACCTTGAGCCGAAGCTCAGCAGGTAGTCGACTGAACTTTGGGAAACTGGTTGGAGGTACGCTGAGCGCGACAGGCGAGACGGATTCGGCAATGGTGTTTAGAATAACTTGTGATGGGTGCTTAATCTCGTGACAGAAAACCACACTGCCTAGACCTCTCTGCTAGCAGGAAAGGGAAGAAGTAGCGGGAAAATAGATGGCATACCATCTGCGGCAGTGATTGTGACTTTGTAGCCTCCCTCAGGGATATCCTTAAGCTGCAGCGAAGTCGACATGTTGGGAGGAGGAGGCTCCATTGCGGCGAAGACGCAACCTTTTAGAGATGCATCAAGAAGAATGAAGAAATTCGTGTAGAAGGAAGGTTACCTAGGTTTATGCCAACCTAGGTGAGGTAGGCAGAAGTCTTGATTTGTGCTGCCAGTGACAGAGTGACTGGGCAGGTGCATGCAGGCAAAGGTGCGAATAACTCGGAGACCTAGGTTGACCCTACACCTAAGCTTAGAATAACTTAATACACCTCTTAGTGTAGTCTTAGGAAGAAGTATGCTAATACTCCTCTAGGATGTATATACATATGGTATTCTATTGACATGAGTGTTGACTTGAGGCAAGCTTAGGTATCGGGTGCGATAAGGAGAGGAAGTATTCGAGACAGCTCAACCTATTTGCATCTCTCCTTTACTCTCACCTCTTATGCTCAAATTATTACGATATAAACCTGGAGAGCTGCGTCGGAAACGGCATTGTCCTCCAGGATATCGTGAAGAATATGATCACAGCTATGCCGAATACTACCAATCTCCGAAGATTGTAACGAAAAACTGGACAATATGACATTTTGATCAAGATACAAGTCACTTGACTCGAACATCACGAAGCCCAGCTTGATATAAGTACAGGTCTGAGCGGGACGAGTGCAGAGCACTACTTCAGGGGGGCTACTCACGAAGAGCCGGTCACTACTACGCATCCAAACATTCGGGTAGATTTATGACCAAGACCCATGCATGACATGCGAGTAATTAGGACATAGCTATCTGGTACAATTGTATGATTTGCTTGCAGATCAAGGGAAAGTGTAAGCTCGACGGGAATTAACAAGAATCTTTCAGTGTTATAGGGGAACCTTTGGAGTGCAAAGGATGATAACTGACTTTTAATTTTACAAGACATATAAATGAGATTTGGCACTGCCATATCAAGAATACAAGACTTACAACTTATCGTTCACATCAGTCACGGAACAAATTGTGAAACCGCAATATTCATTAGGTAGTTTCAAGAACAAAAGGAATCGAGGGCATTCATTGAGTTTTGTGCTCTATTTTACAAGTGGCAATACGACGGGCGAATCTCCCTCAACTCATTCCCGTCGCTCCATCCAGGCGCGACCCCTCGACATATTCCCTCCGCCTCAAGAGAGAAAAACGACAATAGATATTCGATATAGACAGCGACATCCCCAAAGGCCCCCGCTATTCTCCGCACAAGTTGCTTTTGATTACATTTAACCGAGGAAGCTCTTGACGAAAGACTGGGTGACGTCCTTGAGCTTGGCCTCAGTGTCCTTGGAGAGGGAGCCCTCCTTGTCGATGGTGGCAAGGAGATCAGACTCGTTGGTCTTGAGGTGAGCAAGGAAGTCAGACTCCCACTGGAGAATCTTGTTAACGGGGACGGTGTCGAGGAAACCGTTGACACCAGCGAAGATGAGGGGAACCATCTCGGTGACAGCCATGGGGCTGTACTGCTTCTGCTTGAGGAGCTCGGTAAGCTAGAAAATAGTCAGTATCTTAATTTTCCGAGGACTGGAAATAGTTTCAACTTACACGCTCACCACGGTTGAGGGTCTGCTTGGTAGCAGCATCCAAATCGGAACCGAACTGGGCGAAAGCAGCGACCTCACGGTACTGGGCCAAGAAAAGCTTCAGGGAACCAGCAACCTGCTTCATGGCCTTAAGCTGGGCAGCGGAACCGACACGAGAGACGGAAAGACCGACGTTGATGGCAGGTCGGACACCCTTGTAGAACAGCTCAGCCTCCAGGAAGATTTGACCGTCAGTGATGGAAATAACGTTGGTGGGAATGTAGGCAGAGACATCACCACCCTGGGTCTCAATGACGGGAAGGGCAGTCATGGAACCACCACCGAGCTTGTCGTTCATCTTGGCAGCACGCTCGAGCAGACGAGAGTGGAGGTAGAAAACGTCACCGGGGTAAGCCTCACGTCCAGGGGGACGTCGGAGAAGCAGAGACATTTGTCGGTAGGCGACGGCCTGCTTGGAAAGATCGTCGTAGATGACGAGAGAGTGCTTGCCGTTGTCACGGAACCACTCACCGATGGAGGCACCGGTGAAAGGAGCAAGGTACTGAAGAGGAGCGGCCTCAGAGGCGGTAGCGGCGACGACGATGGAGTACTTCATGGCGTCGTTCTCCTCGAGGGTCTTGACGAGCTGAGCGACGGTAGATCGCTTCTGACCGACGGCGACGTAGATACAGTAGAGCTTCTTCTTCTCGTCGTTGCCATCGTTCCATCGCTTCTGGTTGAGGATGGTGTCGAGACCAACGGCAGTCTTACCGGTCTGACGGTCACCAATGATCAGCTCACGCTGACCACGGCCGATGGGAACCATGGCGTCGATGGACTTGAGACCAGTCTGGACGGGCTCGTTGACGGACTTTCGGGGCAGAATGCCGGGAGCCTTGAGCTGAGCACGGCGCTTCTCCTTGGTGTTGATAGGACCCTTGCCGTCAATGGGGTTACCGAGAGCGTCGACGACACGGCCGAGCATCTCAGGGCCGACAGGAACGTCAACCTTGTGGATGTGTTAGCTTGGGCTGTTCCGTATGTCGATATTCCGTTGCATGATAAGACTTACAATCTCACCGGTACGCTTGACGGTCTCACCCTCCTTGACGAGACGATCAGAACCGAACAACACAACACCGACCTGGCCGGCCTCGAGGTTCATGCACATTCCCTTGACACCGGAGGCGAACCTGATGCTTGTTAGCTATGTGATGCATAACGGAGTCGCTCCATATTTTTCTCAATACGTACTCGACAAGCTCCTCAGCCTGGACGTTGGCCATGCCGTGAACACGGGCGATACCATCACTGTAAATTTAGAGTCAGCACTGATTGATTCCCAATTGAGTTATTCCTGGGCATCCGGGCTGTTGGGCGGTGTGGTGTTGGTTGAAGTCATCGTGCACCAGCTTCGCCTTGCTCCGGTTGCTTCCAGTGGAGATCCACATACCCGACGGAGAGGACACGGCCAGTCTCAGCGAGACCGGACTCCTCCTGGACACCACGAATTCGCTGCTCGAGGATGGAAGAGACCTCAGTGGGAGTAGCCTTGGCGTCGGAGGCGTAGAATCGAGCGGCGTTGATGGAGGCGGGTGCGGCATTTCGGAGCTGGTGGTGAAAAACAAGTTAGCCGAAGTCCGAAAAAGTCCTCGACAAGTCGACAGCGACAGCGGGCCCAAATAGCTCCAAAAAGCTCATAATCGAATCGAAAAGGCAATCCAACTAATCAATTGAGCTCGTGGGGTAAATTGTCGATGGATGCATGATGCTGGGGGGCGCTGGTCGATGGGATTGTCGAGTCGGGGCTCGGAAGAGCACGTTTTGACTTACCGCGGCGACCCTGCCAGCAGCAGAGACAGCGCCGACGGCGCGCGTCGACTGTCGAAGGGCGTTCCGGAACATATTAGAGGTATACGGGAGGTTTGGAGATGAAAGGAGAGCAATTGCAGCCGGGTGCAATTGGGAGGAGGGGAGATTGGGGAGTGCGGTGCTGCCTTTACAGGAGAGCAAATGGAGATTTTTGAGGAGGATGGTGATGGAGAGCAGAGTCTGTCTGAGGGATGAAGTGGGGGCAGTTGCTCCGACTACCCAATCAAGGTTCACTGCGCGGTTTTGCCTGGATATTCCGACGTAGCCTTAACAATTTCTTAGTTTGTCTTGCCGCCAATATTTCGGAGCTTTCATCACACCCACCGAGCTGACGTCCGACAATATCGCCAGATCGAGGAGAATCTTAAGAGTTTGATGTATAAATCTTGTATATAGCTATATTGTTTGTGTATCAATTGATTCGATCTTGAAACCCTGCATCTCAAATAACCTCTTTCGTGGTCACTAGCCGACTTCTTGCATCTCATTTAACTCCCGTACCGCCGAGTGATCGGTATTACCCGGGTACGTGCCAGCAGTTTATGCCTGAGAAATGTGGTTGCACATTCTAATGGAGCTGCGGGCCAATACCAGAAGAGCTTTGGTCCAACGAGCTCTCATTTTCGTGGTGGGGTTTTACGCTGACCTGGTGACCGGCTACGGAGCGGCCAGAGAACAGTTTACAGCACGGCAGCACAGCAATCCAACGCTGAAAGACACAACAGACCCAAGGCCAAGCTAACCATCAATTGATCAATAGCAAGCTTTGGTGGCTGACGATCGAGGGCTTTCTTCCTCTTCAGCCTTGTCCCGTAGATTTCCCGGCTCAACATTATCCCATTGAGTTGTCAAATATTTCGTCCTGGTAGCCTTGCCATCTTAAACTTCTTCCCGGTCACGGGCTCCCGTGTCCCCCGAGATATCAGTTGCTGTTAATCTGGGGTGCATCTCCACTGGTGCAATTGGTCCATGACATCTTTGACTGACCTTTTTTCCCACGCTGATGGTGTAGCTCATGTTGATTTGTAACGCCCACAGGGACATTCCATGACGGCAATATTTTGTGAGCCTAGAAGACACAGAAGATTCAGCAACGGACATTAATGAATCAGTATGTTAAGTATCATGCAGTAAAATGACATTTTGTTCACTTTCCTACATATCCAGCCGAGATATATGTCGCCAAATTTTGATGACACACAAGCTTCACAAGAGGTGGTCGCTTCTTCCAGGTGAATATGAACAAGATCCGAGACTTGTCGGACGAGCCATTAACTCTCAACTCATCATAAAATCATAAAGATATATCATAAGCTTATGACAGTCTTTGTGATGAGGTGATTTCGTCAGCGGTTCTGAGAAATAAAGACTGGCCTGAGGCTTGGACAAATTTCTCAGTCAAGCAGTGTCTGGTGCAAGATACGGCTACCAAGAAAACGTTGACAGGCCGAATAACTAGGAGGTACTTGGTATGGTTCAGTCGCAGAAACGGCGGTACCATCAACCAGACAGAGAAAACGTCTACGATTGTTGAACATACTACAGCAATCACACATATCATAGATTAAAGAGAAGTCGTGATGTTACTCAATTGAACAACACCAGACACGCAAAGAGTGATGCATCAAAGTCCAAAAGGACATGTTTATAACGTCTCACGTAGACGTAAACAGACGAGAGGCCAAGTAGACAAAGTACCAATGATCTGACGATTGATGGCAGATGTCACATTCAGAGTGAATATCGGAAAGCCGGCAGAGTGCCGGTCGGTCTCTCAGGCCGTGGCTCGACTAAAAGAGTCGAGCTGATGCAGCAATGGCAACAGAAAATACATGCCCCATGTGAGTTTCCCCCTTAATGTTCGCCGTGACCCAATCCGTAAATTCAAATAACCATTTCTTTTTCAACCATTTATCGGACAATACCATCGAAGCGAGACTTGAACCACTTGACGGTCTCCTCACGCTTGATGCGGTGAGAGGCACCAATCTTGGTCTTTGTTCGGCGGCGGCGGGTGACGCGCTCACCAGGTCGGGTCATGCAGCAGTAGAAGTCCATGCCGTAGATACCGATGGAGGGGTCGTACTTGATACCGAGATCGATGTGCTCGCTGATACCGAAGCCGAAGTTGCCAGTCTCGGAGAAGTTGCGCTTGCGGAGCTCGTACTCCTTGACCTTGAGACCACGCTCGAGAATCTCCTCAGCCTTGGATTTGTTAGTCTCGTGCGTTTTGATAATTTCGTTAATTTTTGTATATTTACCTTGGGGCCTCGGACGGTGACGTGAACAGCAATCTTTTCGTTACGTCGGATACCGAAAGTTCGGACGGTGTAACGGGCCTTGCCTTTGAAGGGAAGATTCAGTCAGATGGAATTGCATCGCCATGTTCGAAAATCGGGCAAAACTCACTGTAGACGGGGGTCTGACCGCTGAGCTGTTCAAGCACCTTAGCAGCCCTAGTGAGTCTGTCACCAGACTCTCCGACGGAGATGTTCAGAACGAGCTTCTGAATCTTCAGCTCCCGCATGGGGTTGTTTGCCTTCTCGGAAGCCATGGCTGCTGTTATTAGTCGACCTGGTGATGGATGGAGTTGTCAAAGATCGCGAAGGTTGCAAAGAGCAGATTCGAAATTATGTGAATGGTAAATATTTGAGGGTTTCTCTGCCCTTAACCGAGTGGTGTGCTAAGTGGGTCCGGTGCTACATCTAAAGTGGTCTAGCGCAGAACTGGTACATTGTCGGTGTACCTTTCAGCCTTCCGCATCAGGCTCCGCAAATTTTGGACATCATAACTCACCTTCAGAGCTCCAAGCATTGAAGGTTGTTGCGATCGCGCGCAAACTTACCGCGATACAACACCAATTTTTGAAACATTGAGCAACTGCATCAGCAAGTTCTCACAAACACCGCCAATATGTCGAACAAACAAGGAAAGATGGTATGATTATTCCCCAATTCTCACGCGTCTCAAAACTACTTGTTGTTCATAGCTAATCACTTCTTTCTTCTAGGCCGGTTACGTACGTATACTCAACGCGCTTGCGACGTCGATATCGTATCTCTGTGATGGACCAACAAAGCTGACTCGGATGGGATAGATCAACTGGCGCATGCGAGTCACTCTTAACGATGGACGAGCAATGACCGGTCAGATGCTTGCTTTCGACAAGGTACAATGTCTTCCTCTTTCATCGCCATGAACACTCAAGCTGACTGGAATCCAGCACATGAACCTCGTCCTTGCCGATACCGAAGAGTTCCGACGCGTCAAGCGCAAGCAGAACAAGCCCGCTGCCCCTGGCGCAAGCGGCTCAGCTTCCCTCGTCGAGTCTGAGGAGAAGCGAACCCTTGGTCTCACGATCGTCCGAGGCGCTCACATCATCTCCCTCTCCGTCGAGTCGCCTCCTCCTGCCGACCCCAGCGCTCGACTTGGAAAGAGTGCGCCTGGTGGAATCTCTTCTGCTCTGGCTGCTGGTCCCGGTGTCGCCCGACCTGCTGGCCGAGGAGCTGCCCCTCCTTCCCTGGCTGTATGTAACCCCTTTTCCCTTGAAAATCTTCGATGGATATTAACAGTTGCTAGGGCCCTGCTGTTGGTGTTGGTGGTGCTCCCCCTCCTGGTTTCCCCGGTTTCGCTGGTGGTGCTCCTGGCTTCCCAGGTCCTGGTGGTCGCGGTGGTAAGTTCCCTAGGTTCCGATACACTCATGGAGTCTCTAACCCTTTTCAAGCTCCCCCTCCTGGCTTCCCTGGAAACTTTCCTCCTCCAGCTGGCTTCCCCGGAGGCGCTCAGTTCCCTCCTCCCGGTTTTAACCCCGGTGGTCCCCCGCCTCCTGGATTCCAGCCTCCTCCCCGAAGATAGGTTATGTAGACGCTGGATAACTAGGGTAATTCCACTGGTCCGAAAAGAGGCTACGATAACGGTTACAAGGCCGAGAACGCCTTACCTGTCAGTCGAGCCGAAGGACCTTGGGTGCTGGAAAGCAAATATCGAGATTTTGAGCTTGGGTCATACAAAAATGTATGTGAACTTCTTTATGGCGCTCTGCCATCCTCCATCAGTGTTAACAAGCTTGCCAAGAACTTTACTACGGAGCACTTGAGGCGCATGATGGTGCATTGGACTAGAAGTGGTTTGCGTTTTTAGGGTAATCAGCCGCTTCGAAGGCTATGAATTGATGTTGTTGAAATATCATGAGACATTTGTGCCGCAATCGTGTGGAAAGTTCAAGTTGAAATCGAAAGCCTACAAAGCATTTGTGGAGGCATGGTTCAAAGCGCGAGCTTTTACAAGGTCAAGATAACTTTTACAGCTGCCCTTATATATGCAAAGTTAATGCCGGCTTTGTTCTTCCTGTAACATAACGAACAATCGATCCCCGGTCTTGTTCGTAGAACAATCTTTGTTGGCGAGTATACATGGCTGGACAAGTCTGACCTTAAACCAAGAACATGATAAACAAAGCCAAGGCCAACAAAGCAGCCATGAATATCTCGAATGACGAATCTCCTGCATTTGCTGGAGTGGATACATTCAGTTCACCCATTTGACCTTTCCAAGTGATAACCTGGAGGGATGAGGTTCATCTTACGAAAACGTAGATGACAGCACTTGTGTGGCTCTTCATCTTCGAGAATAGCAAAAATAGCCTTGATGTGCGATTGCACATCTTCCCTTTTGGCAGGGTTTGGAGTATAACATGCTGTGCCATCTGCAACAATGTGGTGGTGGAAAATCTTTGTCTTAAACTTCACTCGAGGTTGCTCCTCGGGGAAACGGACAGGTCTGGTTTATTGATTGACTAACTAACTAACTAGTTAATTAATTGGTTATCATCGTGATTGCATTAGCACGTGGCTGCTGGGACATAGCTTTAATGACAATATCGTGAGAGAAATCTTGTTGTTGCTTATTCTCGTTTCAATGGATAGCGCAACTGGATCGCTTCCAAGATGATAGAGAGGTTAGGAAGTGTAGAAACAGAATTTAGACTCTTCTGCCTCTACTGTTACAATCCGCCCCGTGTGAAGCTTGATAATCGAGAGGAACCAGCTCTCTTGCTGGGCGGTACCTTTGTGGTTGAACTTGATGGTCAAGACAAGTAGTCACTGCTCTATAGTAAATTTCTCGATACCTTACGTGTGATATCATGTCGATATGAAGGTCGCTGAGCACTTTGTGTCTAACAAATAGTGCTTAGCTAAATGCACCAATGGCAAAGACTGATCATTGTGCTTTAATGCACAGTATGATGTCTTGACAGACTTGAGATATATGTGAAAATGAGTGAATTGCCATGTATAAGGCTCATAGTGTCACCATCCAATCATGTTTACAGTAATATTGGCATTGCCATCATGACTGTATACTTTTGTATTCGTTTCGATGTACGGATATTCATTGCAACTCTCTAGGGTATCCGAATCTCCAACGATGACCGATTAAGCCCATACTGAATCGTTATTACCGAATACAACCAATAACTGTGCTTCTGAGAAACCATGGAGATATGTCCTGCATTCGTTCCATTCCATGCATCTTATTTGAAGCCAACCCAACTCCCAGAGCGCCTAATAAAACCGGCCTAGCCTGTACGTCGTTTTTTCAAGTTCAAATACCGACAGCGTGACTAAACACCTTGGCAGCCAACTGACTGAGCAGTCTTGACTTGTCATCTTGAGGGAGCTCCTGGAACACAGAGTACACACTCTTCCCCTTGGCGTCGCGCACAGCTCCCAGCCTGTTTCCAGCCACAGCACCCGCAACAAGACCTGGCACATTGGCGACGATAAAGCCTAGGGCGCCGCCACTAGCACCGCCCAGCATGCTCCAGAATCTGCCGGTTGGGTGGTTATCCCTTCCCTCGGCCATGCCCTCTTCGCGCATCATCTCCTCAAACACGTCGCTGAACTGCGCATTCTCGGTCTGCTCGCGGTCCTGAGGTGGAGCTTGGCCTCCTGTGGCTTGTCTGGTGAAGAAGTTCCACGCCCATGAGTACGGGCTCTGGCGTGGTCCATCACCGCCCTCGGTTTCGGTCTCGGGGATGTCTTCGAAGGGGTCTGTAGGGGTGCTGGTGTTGAACAGCTTACGCTGGGCGTCGTACTCGCGACGGCGCGTGGGCTCGGAGAGGGTGAAGTAAGCATCGTTAACGAGCTGGAACTTTCGAGTTCGCTCGGCTCGCTCTGGGGAATCATTGGCAACGCGGTCCGGGTGCGTCTTTAAAGCAGCGCTGCAGATATGTGTTAGTTATGTCGCTAGTATAAGTCGTAGGTGATAAGTGACGTACCGCTTGTAAGCATCTCGGATCTGCTGAGTGGTCGCTGTTTCAGAGACCTCGAGGATAGCATCTGAGCGAAGTTTGGTTAGCTGTCGCATTCACATGTAGTGGGGTTCATCATGGAGACTTACAGTAGTTTGGGGGAGCTCCGGCAGTCATGATGGCTTAGTGTGATGGGGAATAGGTTACGAAGGTAATAAGATCAAGAGGGGCTTGTAGCGAACGAAAGTTCTACGATTTTCTGCAGGATGGAGTTGCTAGGTTGCAGATTGGTAGGTAGAGTAGGTTTGTACTTGGAGACAGATGTCGAGGTAGTAGTGCTGTGCTGTTGAATCAAGGCCCTCGAACTGTCCCAGGCCCGGAGCGGAAGTGTCAACGTCATTGTGGCGGTGCGTGATAAGAAGTGTGGCGATCCAATCAAGTAACTTGTTTCCATGTCTAAACGTTGGGTATCTCAAACTAGAACTCCAACCAATTATCTTCTCAAAGGAAGATGGCAGATGCCCCCGGCCTCGCTATGCTTTTCTCCCCCCTTTTCGTAAGTGTAAAGAAAATAGAGAGTATCAAGAAAAAAGTCTTGTCGAATATCAAAAAGATTCAGCCAAGACTGAATTGTTCCCTATTATCTCCGTATCATGCCAAATCAGCCAACCAACACCCCTAAACCCAGTGTATTGTGTTACATGCAAACCCCCTTGGTGGCTTTTTTTGAATGACAAGTGCTTCATTCCATCTCTTGTTGCAAAAACTTCTGGGCTCTTGACAGTGCATCAGTTGTGATGTTGTTGGCGTCTGCTACTCGTCCAACTTTCTGGTAATGTGCCGCCAGCACCCACATGTCGCGAATGACGCGCAGGTTATTGTCGCCGCCATGCGCTAACTCTCTCTTAGAGATGGCATGTTGAAGGTTTTGTTCGGCCGTTACCCATTCTTTCTTCTCTTCCTGCACTCGGGCCAGCATCTTGGATGCGTATGCGTGGAACCTGTCGTTGGATCTGGGCCCCGTATCGGTTCTGGTAAGGTTGAGTAGGTTGACGGCGAGCTCTTCAGCCTTGACTTTGTCGCCGACGTCCATTTGTGTGAATTCTAGTCGCAATGCTTCGACTCTTAACCTATCCGCATCGACTACCTCTGTCGTTTGGCTTTGCGCTGCGGACATTCTTTCTAGGGCTTGGTACATGGCTTCTTGTCGTTTTCCCAATTCGCTTCCCTTGCGCAGTCGTGTCCTTCCATCCCAGATTAGTTGTTCGTAAAGCCAAAGCCGATGCGCATCTGAGGTTTCGATATGTTGACCCAGGAGATCGACGTTCCGTAGCCAAGCTTGGCGTAGTAAGTGGCACAAGTAACTCCGCCCCTCATTGGAATGGTAATCGCAATTCCGTAGTTGTTGGAGTATAAGCAGGAGGGGATGTTGAGCAGGGAGTTGTCGCTTCGCGAGTACGGTAGCATGGTCCAAGAATAGGCTCAAAAGCTGGAGATGCCCCCTGTCCACCATATCGAAGATGGTATCTAGTACGTGCCAGATTAGGTCGGGATGGTCCTCGCTTAGGACGAACTCAAGCACATAGAACCCCCGTCGTGCAGCCATCCCCGCAAGATCTCCCTTGCCATGGTACCAAAGGTCGAAAACAAGCTCGAAAATTCGGTACATGGTGCGGCTGTCCTGAATAGGGGGTGAGTTTGGATGTGCTAGGTAGGCGGACATGGGATCTGATATGACGGGCAAGAACTCCAGCTTGGACTGACTCCAGCTGAAGACGCTGCCGAGGACTTGCTCGAGGTTGGCGTAGGGTCCTGTATTTGACGGCTGAACAAGGGCCATTGTCATGCTCGTGTCTTCCTGGTCTTGGAGCTCTTCTGGTGAAGTTGAAGATGAAGATGAACCTTGGTCGTCGATGGTACTTGTACCGGAGTATTCAATAGGGGTCTCTGTCTCGTCTGTTTGTGCTCTTGTATCTGTTTGCATCCCCACCTCCGTCCCCTTCTCGACCTCTCCCTCTGCTGCGGGAGTGGGAGCTGCAGAATTATTAGATGGACATTTTCGATATGTACGTTTTCTCAGGTTCCATTTCTTAAGACGCTTCTTAAACATCTGTTCTCTTTGAACCATAAATCAGCTTTTCTTTCCAACCCCTCGGATCTTCTTTTGTGGGGTCACTGGGAGAGGGATGGAGGGTTGTCTATACCACTCACGTTGCTGCGAAACCATATCTGGCCTGCAAGATGGCCATGGTATCGTTGAGTTTCCTGTTGTCTTTGATGTACAGCTTTTTGATGATTTCTCGCATAGACTCCCACTCATCCTCGGAATGCTCCTTGGTGTAAGTCCTGTCATCCACCGGTGGCGGACAACCCGGGAGCCGGGGAGCCAGGACTGGCAAACTGGACGACATGATGCTCTATCATGAAGCGAAGTGTGATGGGATTTGGTGTAAGTAGATTTTGCACCAAACCCAGGCAGGAGGAAGAGTTGCAGGGGTTGGAGGGGTCGATCAGTGACTGCAATGGTACTGTAGTGTAGTGATGGGAATGGGATTTGCAGGTAGTAGGATAGTCTTCCGCCAAGAGCCTCAACTTTGAGAGGTCAATCAGCCAAAAGTCGATAGCTGTAAGTGCAACGGTATCTGTAGCTGATCTGTAACGACATCGATATCTCGGCATCGGTCGATACACCGGACCGTTTTCTTTGATGTGCATGGCGAGCGGGAACTTAACTTGTCAAGTACGCCTCGCCTCATCTGTTTTTCTCTTAGCCTTGAACTTCCCGGCAGGTAGAAGCCGTTTACAAGACTTGGGGTTCGTTTCATCTGATTGGATAGTGGAGTTCCTTGCAGGTTGGGTAGGATCTAGACCTTTTACGGGTAGGTTCGGAAGTCAAATTGGCATGCTTTTTTGTGGTCTCGAATCCGTTCCATCTTAGGTCTTGGTTGTTTTCTTTCACTTGTTCCTGGTGTGAGCGGTAGAAGCTTGGGTGTTAAAGTTGACAGCCTCATCTGCAGGCTAAGAGGTAGCTAGCCAGGTATCCTTCATCGACGGTAGGTAATTAATTGTCCAATTCCAGTGAGGGTTAAAACGGTTTGACATAAAGAAGGGGAGACCCACAGGCCCTGTTCTAGAGCAATCTTCAGCAGCTGAGATATTTACTGTACGTCTCAATTGTATTGTATGTATGTTGGTGGTTTGTGCGAGAGACGAACTCTGGCGATGACCTCACCGATGCAAGCCTACGCCGATGTACGTCGGACCCTGTTGGTATTTTTTTAATTTTTTTTTTCCTAATCCAAATCCAAACTCACTACGTACCTAGTACAGCCGAGCTCAAGCCATAATTTATGACATCAGTTTCCTAGGGTCAAACAGGGTCACTTTTTTCCTTCTCTTTCCTTTTCCTCTTTCTCAGTGTAGAAACAAAAACCAGACCAGATAGAAGGTGGTGGCGTTTTAGGCCAAGTTCCATAATAAAGTTACCGTCATCTCGATTCCTGCATTTTTATATGCATTTCCATGTGCATCATCTTTAACCTGGACATCGAGCCTAGTCATGTGAAGTAAGATACTACAGTACTGTGAGCCTGCTACTGCATGTCTTGATGAGCTTCAATCCACTCCCACCGACACTCTACGGACAGGCTCCGATGCCCTGTACGACCAATTGGGTCCAAGCGTTTTAACAAGGGTTTTCATCCGTTCAGTTCAGTCAAGTTCAGCTCAGCGACCTGATTTACCCAGGAAACTCCACACACTTTTCTTCTTCCAATGTTCAAGGGTATTTCCCTAAGTTAGTTGGACAATTCGAGTCCAAGATGATCGACTGATCCCCAGCTAACCAAGGTCACTACATACCCTTCAGGCCTAGCAGTTAAATCACGTCTTTATCCTCTGAGACCCAATGCAAGTGCTACGTAGTACTGTAGTAGCAGGCATATCATCTTTGTCCGGCTCCAAGACATTGTCTATCACGACTTAGTCTTGATATTAGACGCAACTTGATCAAGTGATCTATCAACTCTCGTACATTACAGTGGTTTGTTTCCCTATTGTATCCCTACTGTACGTAGTTTTGCTACCACGTACACACCCGACTTCGATAGATATCGACGCCAAGTCTTAACTCTTATTGGCAATTCAACAATCATTCCATGCCACCAGCTATATAGTGCATTCGTAGCGCGGCCAATGGGTGCCCCTCACAAATCCTAAATAGGATGGACAGTTGCATTCGGCCCTAGCCATGATCATCTACCGTACCGACAAGACAAATTGTTTCTGTGCTACACCAAGCTTCCATGATAGGTTCAGCGCCTTCTCGAAAACGCCAACCACGTTCCATTCCTGTACATTTGTATGCCGAACGCCACCCACCAGCACTACCGAGTACTAAGCTTTTCCTTTTCATTTCGGAAACTGCCAGCTGTCTAACCGAACCCACAAGCCCGGCAAACATCCCACCCGGGCCTACTACCCCTACTGTGAACAGACTCCTCCCAAGACTCCATAAGTCAGTGTCAGTGTCAAAACCCACGGGCAGGCAATCCAAGACAGGCGCAGCTCGCATTCTAACCCAGACGAGGTTAGACTCGTCTGTATCTAGCCCGAATCGGCCGAGAAGACGGCCGGGAAACCGCCCACATCCCGCAAATCACTAAAATTGTTCTCCACGTATACAGGAAACATCAAACTTGGCAATGTCTGTTCATCATGCTTTGGGACTCCAATGATCTCTCTACATGACTGTCATCTGCTTGTTTGTTTGTTCTTACGCGCCCCAACTGGAGTCGGCGCCCGGGTTGTACGTAACTTGCTCTCGAGACTTGTGGCGCTGGAAATACCCGTCCAGCTAGGAAACCATTTGATGCTCAATATCTCCACGACAAACTCACCCCTTTCGATGCGTAAGTGATAGATGTCTTGAAGCCGCCCGTCCCGTATACTACTTGTCGATGTTGAGTAAACATATCTTAAACCGTCGTTCAGACCATCGCCTCCCATCATTATTGGTGGCTTCACGCTTGAGCTCCACGTCGTCATTCTCGTCTACTGATACAGACGGATTCATATAAGTCTTCTCATGTTCAAACTGTTCGACCTCTAAGGGCTACTCACAGATTTTGTTGTGATGCGAATGACCTGTGGTATGTGAAGCAGTCACTCACTGGGCTTCGCGTAGGGCATGTGCATTGAGCTGCAGCTCGTGGCCGTCTAAGTATACGAGACTCGGACTTGTCGCATTTCGATTTCCCTCGATCACGAAGAGGGCTCTTGGATTGCATGACTTGGCAAGCTTCCTCAAAACAGACTCATGCTGTTTGCCGACATTCTCCCTTTGAGGATTGGTCGAAGGATCCCTGTGTTCAACCCATACAACGTCCGCAAGGCCACTTGGCGCAAATTCTCCCTCAAATAACCCACCCGGCAAGGGTATTATGCGCCCTCAACAATCTTTCTATGAGTAAAATGGACTCCAGTCACCAGTAGGACAATGTCTTGGTCAGCGCCGGGTGAACCTGTTGGTGTGGTAGAGGGTCAGGGGCTTGTGATCCCCGACTACGAATACATGATGTGACAATTACTCTCCTGACACCTCACATAATGCAGGAGAGGCATTATGAAGTGTTGGAGAGCATGAGACTTGTGGATACCGGCGTCTTGACCGTTGGATGAGGCGTATCGAGTATCTCATCTCCCACAGACGAGACTCAGGCAGGGTAGGGCGTACGCCCACACCATATTCCACAATCCGGCAGGCAAACTGATCAGGGAGAGGGAATCCATAGCCATGCTTCCGGCCTTCATGGATTAGGGTTGAAGTAAAACATCTTGACTGAAATCGCCGACGGCAATGAAAGAGAGATCCGATGAAACTGTTGACTAAAGTTGACACTGGTGCGGCTGGCCTCGTGTCCCCGCCCAATTCACCCCACGCCGAGAGTTTAAGTTGTCTCGCAGTGCCCAAAAAAGGTTCCCGTGCTCTACATTATCCGTCCCATTGAACTAGAGATGCGCCACAGCCGAGACGAGTCAGCGACCACGAAACTTAGAAAATGCTTGTAGTTGTTAGTCTTGCACAAATCGCGGGTGATCGACCCGTACTGGTGATAGTTGATGGTAGACTCGGGTTACTAGGGCATACTTCCCACGCTGTCCCCCAGTAGTAGACCTTTTTGATGTCCGATAGTAGGCGGACAATAAGTAAAAGGGAAATCATGGGGTCAGAGTTTGCAGAGTCTTCGTTCCTGTGACTGCCGTACTTGCCGTGCATTCTTGCCGTGAAATCCAAACCTTTGCTATAGGAGAAGGAGCGGACAGGAGAGAAGGCAGTTTCCCCATCACTCGCCATGGATGTCGGCAGGTGTCTAATGCGATGATCCACGATCACAAGGAAAGAGCAGCCCGGGATCCATTGGACTGCCAAGAACACAGGATCTTTCTCGGAAAGACTAGCAGTAAACAGCGGAATGACTTTTATGTGAACGGAACAAGATGACTCTTGTCTGGAGCTGAAATACCTCATCGCCTTCTATCGGTCATCCTTCTGCTGGCGGGGTGCTTTATTGAGTTTGGCATTCTCGTATCGTGTTGGTTTGAAAGACTGCCTGTTTGTAGATTAGTAGTTAGGGAATTGCTTGACTTGAATTGGTCTTGCCGATAAGTGCAGACATGTTGGTTGATCCATACTCATAGCAGGGAAATGAGGCGACTGTCATCTGGCTTTGGACTCCTCAATCGCCTGTAGTCGGTCAGACCAACACTGGTGAACTGTGTCAAGCCAAGCAATGTCGTCTCATCGTAATCTGGTAGTTTTACAGCTCTATTGCACCCTATCTCCACATCATCAACTCTGGGTCGCTCGGCACATTCGCCTTGACTGTCGTAATAGCCGAACCCTTCCTCCATATATCGATGCTTCTCCTTTCTCTCTCGCCTCTGTGTTTGTGTGTCGAAACTCGGTCGCCCCTGGGATGAGGAAGTCTTGAATATGATACTCTCAGCTTTGACAGCAGTATCGGCAGATTCTCCATTGCCTGGGCATTGATAGGCGGATCCTTTAACGGAGAAGTCTTGATCTTCCGAACCGGTCAATGCTTGGTTTTTCCATCTGTGCCTTCTTTCAAATGGATTTCCTTGTAACTATTTGCCTTGGCAGTCTGCCGAACCTGATCCTACCTCAAGTTTAGTGCCCATCGTCACATCTTCCCCTCCTCCTTCCCTCTTTGCATCACAGAGATACATTCGACCATGCAGTACCTTGAGCAAAACACCGACCAAGTTCCTTCTTGTTTGCTTCTCTACAAGGTTATTGTACATACCAACGAAGAATCGCTCGCTACCTAGTTGTGTTGCTGACCTTATTATGGGGGTCCTGTCAACCTACCACCATGTCCAGGGCTTATAGGATCCGAAGGCGATGATGAACAACATTACGACTCAGGTACGATTTCTGAGCGAACCGTTATGCGGATACATCTAGATAAATCCATACGACTGGCAGAGCCGCGCCATCCGAAGTTGCGGTTAACCCCTATCGTTGTCGAAAGAGTATAAACCTATCCGACCGCTTGATAGCTCGGAAATGTTCAGTCCTGGGCATCGAGGATTGGCAAAATAAAGGCGCCACCAATAAAACCTTGCGCAGGCAAGATAACTTGTCGACTCACACTCTGTTTCTTGGTTGGTGTTTTGTTCATCCTACGAAACACAGATTGGCACATAGCCCCTCGTCCGCGACGTTTACATTATTGCAAGATGCTGTCCCGGGGCTACTCGTCGGGCCTATTCTATCCGTCCTCAATCCATCATACATACTCTAGATAAGATCGTTCAGGGACTCGACAAAATTATACGAGACCGAGAGACGTAAATTCTGTAGGACAAACAACGTGTGACTGACGTTGGCAACTCATCGATCAGACAACCTGAACACTTGATTCCCATACCCTAGACCTCTTATATCTTCGGAACTCGGAAGCATTTTTAGCCGCAGAACACAAATAACGCACGGACCAATCCGCAGCGACGGGCCATAAAATCTCGAACGCGTTGTTGAAGCTTCGCTTTTTCTTTTCTCTTTTCTTCTTCGTGCGGCTGGCATAACATGAAATTTTTATACCCGTGTTGCTCGAATCCTTGTCTCCGTGGATGCAATCGCAGCGTCAGTTATGCCCCAGATCAATCATAATTGCAGGCCCGCCCTACCATCGTTGGCTCCAATGTTCTACCACACTGGAGTCGTGGTTGGGAGGCAGGACATACCCAAAATCTTTACCCCGTGATATGTATATGCGACTCGACTTGGCTTGATGCTGTTATGAAAAATCTTCAGATGTTCGAGGCATTATGCGCGTAGAATTGGAAATAGTGCAGTCATGGGTTAACGTGACCGTGGTCTATTATTTAATCCGAGTTACGACGATGACATGGCATGCCTTTTGTTCCTAAACTCCTATTGCCCATTTCGACGATATGCATGCATGTAATCAAGACGCACTCTATCTGCGTCTAGGTTTCATGTAAGACATAAAGACGCATTCTATCAATAATTCTTTACTCATCGTCTCCAACCTTCTGGAGCTTGCCCATGTCGCGCTTGGCTCCGGCCTCGCCAATGAGTCTCACTCTGTCAAGACGGACGGTCTCTCCATCGCCCTCGCCCTGCTGGACGTAAATTACAACACTTGATGTCTTCTGGAACTTGACGTATCGCAGGCTCAGGTTGACTGTTCCGTCGGCGTTCCAGTCCTCGGGACCGATCTCGATAGCCTGTGTGGGCTCGGTATCATCGGCTTCGCTAAAGTCGAGGTTGTGGGTGCGGTTGATGTATAGGTGAACGATGCCGGGTCGCATCACGTCTTCGTCATCCGCAGGAGGGAGAGAGGTGAGCTGTAACACATATATTAGCCAGAGGGCGTGCAACACGAAAAACTGATAGACTTGCTTGGAGAGTGTGAAGCTTGACGATGGACTGGAAAGGGACGTAGAGAAGCAGCTGGTCGTCAGCGCCGCTCTGAACGTAGTCCTTTGATGTTCCCTTGCCGTTACCAAGACCGCTAGGCTTGGAGCCATCGAAAAGAACCCGGACACCGCCGGCAGCTTCATCGGCGTTGAGGACCTCAAGATCCCGGAGCTCTATTTGGTCGGTAATGTCGCTGTAGCCTCGAGGGGCTTCGGCGCCCTTCCAGTTTGCACCACCGCTGCCTGAGCCAGAGCTTTCGCCGATAGACTCGACGTCAGATGCAAGCTTCTCGAGGATGGTCTTCAGCTTATGAGGGTCGGCTCCCTGAACATTGTCGGTGACCTTTCCATCTCGGAAGACGAGAAATGTAGGCAGAGCCGAGACGCTATATTGTTGGGAGAGCTCGGTTTGGTTGTCGCTGTTGACCTTGACGAAGGTGACGAGGTTGGGGCGTGATAGCGTTTCGGCAAGGCTCGCGAAGATGGGAGCGATTTGTTTGCAAGGAGCACACCAATCGGCGTAGACTAGAGAAGTGACATGTTAGATTTCATTGTCGTTCATTAGCTGTCATTCCAAGGACCAGAGGTAGGTCGCATGGTAGGACAAGTTGAGGAAGCGGGATGGCGGGGTATCGGCCATATCCAAGACAGATGAAACTCACAATCAGCGACAACGATGCGCGAAGACTTGAGAAGCGAGTCGAACTGGCTCTTTGAGCCTATCTCGACGAGATTTTGCGACATGATGAATAGCTTGCGACAGTTGAGTTTGACGGGGTATGACGGTGTGGCAGAGACAATCATCCAGGAACACTCTCTACCTAGACTATGTTAAGCGTTGAGCCCCTCCAATAGAAATCGATCTGGAGGGGTCATTGTTATACCGGGGTTGGCATCATGCGGCTAATGGGAGGCTCAACCACAGACAGACCTTAAAAGTAACCATGTATCTCAACATCAAAATCTCAGCGGCGTAAACATGTGACAATAAGTCAAAGCAAGTTTTATCTGGGGTGGTTTGAGAAATTTGGAGGAAGGTCATTTATTGTTTTATATCACTAAGTAGCTACGACTTTGGAATATTAAATATCATACGTAACCTACGCCGCAATCGAGGTGGCTCCTAAATGTGACCAAGAAGGAAGATGAATATAAAGAAAAAGAGCCTCGGTAGGTAGAAGAGGTATAAAAAGAGTTGGTACATTTGAAAGACTTGGCGCTGAGCCTAGACCCGCTTGGATTACTCAAGATATCGTTATGGATCTGAATATATACCTAGAGCCTTGATGAATAACCCCCAGGGTCCAAAGTTCTTGATCGATGAACTCGCCCCTGAGCTGGGAGGTAATAAGCTTGTGCTTGAACTCTTCTACGCATTCCTGGCCCTGTCTCATACGGCGACGAGTACTCTGCCATCTGAGTAGTAGGCTGTGCAGGAGCAGAAGTCCAGTATGCGGTCTCGAGCGTTTGAGGCATAGCTGCTGGGCTAGCATATGTAACTGACCCCCCTTTTCCTGACCGTCTGAGCAACCACCGAGTTATGTTACCCAGCTCTCCCATAAACCACAGCCCGATAAGAATAACCACGATCGTCAGCGGAATGGCAACAGCCCAGTACAGCCACTGAGAATAAGGCATGTCTCTCACATCAGTAGTGTTCATACCAAATATGCTCGACACAGCGCTTATGGGCAGGAAGATGATAGTGACAAGGGTGAAAGCATATATAGCTCGCTCCTGTCGATCTCGCGTAAAGTCCATTTTATAAGCAATAGCACGCTCAAGATCTTCAGAAAAGTCAGTAAAGCGTCTGAACTCAAACTCGCGTTGTTCGATTAGTCGTGAGCATTCGAGGAAGAAGAGGCCGCGGAGACCGCCTGCATCTGTGGGTGAGAGCTTAGAAGTCGATGCCATGTCGAATAGGAAGTCATCATCGAGGCCCATATAATCGTTGGCTGGCGCTTCCTGGGCATAACTGATAGGGACGACTTGCGCGTAGTCCTCATCTTGTCGATGAGAGTATGTTGGAGGTGGAGGCCCAGTCTCTGAGTAATGCCGTTTGCTACTGTGTTGCCTCTCTGCATCCTTCAACGCTGCCTCATGTTCAAATTGGTTCATGACGATATCCATAGTATCTATGGCGGTCAGAGACTTTCGTAGTCGAGAGATGAGTGTCTTTTGCTTGTAGAGTGTCCGTTTGACTGCTATCAGCTCTTGCTGTACTAGATCGAGTTGATGTTGGAATGACCTATCCGAAGGTTTCGATGTGATTGCGTTATCCTAAAACTGTTAGCCGCTTATTGGATTACCAAAATAATTTACTGTTGGAGCATACTAGTGAGTTGAGATATTGCGAATAAGTGTCACAAATATCATCAGACTTGCCAACCTGGTCCTGTAGCAAACCCATTGTGATAAGGGAAAGAACCTCAAGCGGCAACACTGCAGCTTTATCCAGAAGACTCTTCTCGCAAAGCCCCTGGATGAGCTTCTTTGACCCCTTCTCAATCAGAGTTTCTGCTCTTTTTATTCTACTGTCCCACTTGAAATCGTCTCTAGAGCTATAGACCACGCCCATGACGATGTAGAGCCACGCCTTGGAAAACTCGATCGGCAGCTCGACTTCAGCACGCTCTTCTTTGGAGGAATGGGCCAGGATATTTTGAAGGGCAAAAAGATTACGAGTCAGATATCTGAGAGATGTCCGAAGATTACCGATGATGTTATCAAAGGATGGGCGGAGGAATTCGCCCTCAATCAAGGGCAACTTTCGATGTCAGCATATTCATCACTAAACTTCCTAGGGTCCCCTACCTCGATTATAGCTCTAACAGCTCCCCAGAATTTGTCGACCATTGGGCCATTAAACTTCAAAGGAATGAAGAAACTGTAAACGATGTCGGCAGCGTTAAAAATGTCAATCTTCTCCTGGTATGCTCGTCGAATAGCATCACCACCATCGTCTTCAACTCGACCAGCCAGTCCGGTTAAATAGTCGTAGCACTCAATCCTAGTCGCTGGCTTGCAAGCTTTATATGCCTTGCGCTCCGCCAAGGTCGTCTCACCCGTCAAGAACGTCTCGGCCGCGGCCAATTGGACTTCTAGAAACTTGAGCCCAGCATTTTGCACACCAAAGCCCTTGAGACCTCCAGTCGGAAGGGTCAAGATATGGGCAAAGTCATTGACCTTAGCTTTGCCTTTTCCACCATGTGTAGTGGGTAGCACCTGAGGTTCTGGGCGAAGAATGGCACGCGGTGGAGACTCGGGTAGGGAGCCAAGCTTCATAGTGAGCTTAAGTGATGCTGATCGATTGCTGGAAGCCAGCTTGAGGACCTTGGGCCATATTTCGGCCGTGATAGCTTGCTCTTTGTGCCAGAACTCAGGTATATCAGGCCAGAACGTCTGGAACTTGGACAAAAATGCCTAGATTGGGGCATCAGTTAGCGAAAGATCCCCTTGAAGGTGATTTGATGATGTAAGGGCTGTTGTGTTCGAGGTATCATCCTAAGCTTAGGATCAACTTTACCATCTGATGATAAATTTGGAATAGATTTGAAGAAGTTAGAAGAAAACTTAGTCTCCACTATCGTCCAAATCATGTCCAATATTGCCATTCCGTGCATAGGTTGTGCTTGCTTTGAAGAGACGGGTTGACTTACAAACCACGTCTGGCACTCTTCAACTTCGAAGGACCAGACAACCGAATCTCCATACGCAACCAGAAATTTCCCTTGGCGTTCGGACGATAAAGCACGAGCAGGATGCTCTTTGATCTCTATGGCTTGGCCAAACAAATCTTCTCGTGACATTGTTCCACATGTCACTATCAAGCCTGTTCAGATGTATCGCGGTCAGTGATCTGTTGGTAGCTTAAGAAATAGGCAAGACTTGCTGTTGTCGATGGTAAGGCACCATAGCTGCGAGATATGAAAGCACTCTCCACGCTCTGCATTTCCCAACCGAACAACAGCCTGCTCCATATCCCTTGCTGCAGTGTTTCTCGAGTACTGAACCTGCAGAAGTGTCTGGGCCGGGAAAAGGGATGAGCTGGTTGCTGCGAGTAGACCAGAATACTGTTCAAGTGAGAAGTATGGAATACAGATCCATCGCGCCGAGCCAGTGACTGTCTCGGTAGTTGGTGCTTCCTGTTTGAGTGATTTCAAGGATACTTCGATGCACTTGGGGTCCAAATAGCCAACTTTTGCACCTTTGGGATTGGTTCTTGTTTTGACGCAGTTCTTTTTGACGTCTGCGCGAAGTCTTGAGATGGCTTTCTTTTCTAGTTCAGTTAGGCCGGATATGCGGCTAATTTCAACCTGGCGAATCACTCAGTACAGGGCTTCAAATGTTTTGTCATGTGCTATCCTACCCAGAAATCTTCAAAGTTCATGACATCCTGGGGGACGTGACTGACAATAGTTAGCACAAAGACATGGTCAATTACCAAAGAAACTCACAGCCATCTAAACAGGGGCTGTTTCTGCCCTTTCAAGTCGTGAACCACATTCAAAGTCGAAGTATGTGAACTCCCCATTTCAGCATTCCCAGTATAAACCGAGGAATCAACAAAGGCTAACTGCGAACGTGTCTGGCCGCCTTTTCCATCCCTGGCAGGAGCAACACGGTCCTCGGACTCGGGCGATTCAGCATCAGAATCTTCGCCCTTCGAAGACTCCATGATGATAGACTGAGCCTGGGTCGAAAAATCAAATTTGTCGTAGGGATCGAACTCATCACTCGAGAAGCTATCTGCTCTCGGCCTTGTGTACCAGACGCTGTCATTTTCAGCTGTACGCGAATAAGTTTCGCGGGAGCGATATCTGTCATGCCTGGGACTTTCATAATGAGGATTCCCATAGCGGGGGTAAACGGGTGATCTGGAGCGACTTTTATCCCGACGAATGTTTTCTCTTCTGTCGTAGGAGTATTGTCTCGGGCTGTGCTCTTCCTTTTCATCATCGCCTTCGTTCTCAATTGGACGCGGAGACTCGGTGTATTCTCTTTCAAGCCCAGTTGGATCTTCGACAATCAATTGAGCGGGTATCTCCCATTCTGTGTAATTTTGCGTAGGTACGTCATCTCTTGAGCGTCTTTGAGACCTTCTGGGATATGTTTCGACAGGCACATCATCCGTGGACCGCCTAGGAGACGGCCCAAATGCAGATCCGTTATCACTACGGACACGAGCCCTTTCAAAAGGTGCTTCAGCTCTCTCAGCCGTGCCTCTCCTGACGGGATATCTGACCTCGTGTCGGCGAGGCTGGGGAGGATGCTATTGACGGTGAGTTGAGGGTCATAGCAATTAGTTGGATAGTGGAAGTAAACAAACCGGGTAGTATTCTTCTACATGTCCCCAGCGGACACGGTTACGACCATCACCTGGAGGCGAAGGGGGCATTTTAAAACACGCAAAAAAAGAAAAGAAGTCGTCACTGTATTTTATGACATTGTTGTTTGGTCTACAAAGAGATTTCCATCGATCGATGAGATGGTCATTTCAGCCGTAACTTGTACCTCCTTCCATCATTGGCCATTGACGTTTAGTTGAGGTAGGGGCACAACCTTAGCGCTTATGATCAGCGGACCAGCCCGCTACTAACTTTAGACTTTAGACTAGACTATGAGACAATATAGCCTTTAATCTCTCCTAGACTTCTAAACGTATTGCATTGTACAAGCAACTGAATCTCTAATGTTCATCCCAAATGTCGTCAACTCTATGGTATATGTGTACACAAAAGCCTCAGTGTAGTCAGACCTCTAACAACGTGCTAAATCTCCTTATTCGCGTCTCCTCTCATCACGTTCCATAGATATCCAGCATACCCCTCTCAAGCAATAGACCGGAAAATCATAGAGAAACGCGTCTCTCGCGGTGAACAATAGGAAAGTAGTACCGTGGGCCGCCTTCGAAACCAGTGTCCTCTGGGATATCTCCAGTCTGTGTAGCGACTGACTTTGTCGCCTCTCTTTCCTTTCGCGGCTCCATCTCCTCAAACATCTCCCGTAATGCCATCTCGTTCGGCAAAGGACTGTTGTAGATGCTAGGGTTTCTGCAAAGACGTTTGTACTCGGCAATGTCTGGCATGCTCATCTGCAAGATCTTCCACCAGGATGATCTGAGCTCGCTGACAAAGAGTGGCTGCCGCGCAAGCCAAAAGATCATTGCATCGAGAATGCTCGCCATAGCGAGTCTCATGGGCACCATCAATTTCTGGGGTTGTTCCCTGACAACGACTTCCAAAGCTGTTTGGTAGTGCCATGAGAATTGGACCCATGAGGAGCAGTCTATGTCTCGATGTAGGTAGTATCTACGGATCACAGTTGTAATTTCGATCGAAGTGTTCTCAACCACACGGAGGAGGTGGTTTGCCATTTTGGCCATGCCCAGATATACAGCGGCGATATATGCCAATACGCAGCGCGGAATATGTGAAGAATGCCAGGGATTTGCGTGATCAAAATCGCAAATTTCGATTTCTATCATCCGTGTTAGTCGCTTCACAGTCTCTCACGGCACATGGGCAAGACGTACTATTAGTGTAGATGAATCGCAAACAGTGTGCGATGGCTTCAGGAGCAAAACGTAGATCCACCACGACTGGTGTTCCATCCTAACGTTGCCAGTTCAGCTCGTGATAAGCAAGCTGAAAGGGGGGAAATACTTACCAAAGTTGGCGGCGGCAGGTTGTCACGAAACCAACCTGATTGAGGCACCACAATATTGCGATGGACTTTGATGAGCATGTTGCCAGTACGTACCAGCACATCAGCGCCAAAAGGGGTTTTCCAAAGGCTTTCAGCGGTTAGCTCCTGTTTCTCAACAGTACTCGAACGGGTTCGACTAACTTCTCGGTCGCTCGAGGCGCTGCAGCTTCAAAAAGCTGGCGGGTGGTAGAAGAACTGTTAGACACTGGGGAGTTTGACCTGATAGAAGACGCAGGCTGTGCAATATCGGCTCCAATCCGGTGCTCATTTAACGATATAGAGGAGTCCCTAGATGTCTCAGCGGTGGATGTCTTGTCTGGTGACCATGGCGATTGAGGTTTTGGCAGAGGCGGAAACATGCTTGTGAGAGAGGCCGGCGAAGATTTCTTGGTTGAACCCCATGGATTACTCTTGGGAGGTGACGCAGGGCGCAAGTTGGGCGGTGTTTCTGCCTCTGATTTGCGTAATAGTTTGACAGGCGGTACTGCAGCGTTTTTGTTTTTGCGCCGCCCATCGATAGCGACCTTGTCCATGATGATAGATATTGAAAGAATCAAGAAATGATATATCAAAAAGATCCCGAATCAAGGTATGCAGATACTTGACTGTGCGAGAACTTTGCAGTTCACAGACTGGCGAGCGCGCGTGTCAAGGGCGCACGACTGTGCAAGGAGGAACACCACAAGGGATGCACAATAACAATTTCTGTGCGAGGCCTGCGTCACACTGGGGCTATAGATAGATTTATAGAGGGCTCGGGAAAGTGAATCATGGAGAGAGAGAGAGGGAGAATAGAATGTTCGAGGACCGTCAACAGCTGTCAGCCGTCTGTCGATTCAAGGACCCGTTTCTTTGTGATTCGTGCTCGAACGGATACCTGCACTGCCGCACTGTTTGGGGAGGGGAAAGCTGTACGGTAAATAACTTGTGTTGTAGAAATCGATTTGGTGCTCGATTTTGTTGTTTTCTTTTGCTATTGTTGCTCGATTTGCTGCCTGGTTTGGTAGAGTGTCAAGTGTTGGGAGGCAGCGAAGCAACATTGAGGTCATGCATTCAATAGATAACTTGAAGGCATGTATATCAACGCCAAATCATTGAACTATTTCTAGTTCATTCATGACTTGTGATATGCTATGATGATACAGCTCTGGATTCATGATAGTGTCAGTCCCAAGTTTAGGGAAAGACTGTGTTTTTATGGTTACCCGTAGATCTTCTTGAGCCGCATCTCGTCTTTAGGTATTCTGTCTCTTCTTCCACAGCCAGGTATATATCAGCATGACGAAATCTTTATTGGTGGCTATTCCATAAGGTACTAACTCGAAAGGCACGTAAAAGAATATTGGCGGCTGGCAGCTGACAGCTGACAGCAACTGTTCGCCAATTCTTTTTCCTCGAGTGCCTTTCAAGGCCACTCTGTATCACGTGGCAGTCTCAAGAATTTAGAGATCTCGTCTGTATCTTCTTTCTTTTCTACCCAGAATTTCTCACTAAATCACTGCTTCCTTCTTTGCGCCCCAAAGGCGACCATGGAGTCGCAACCACCGTCAGAGTTTCCGTTGGTCTCCGAGGTCATGATGTCCTCCTTCCAGAGACTTCAAACCCTACTTCCACCTAATAGACTGCATCTGAACTTCACAACACAAGATGGTAAGCTTGACTGGGACTATGTATCATCGGGGACCGGAATTTGAGACTGCAGGCGGCAACCATGGAGGCAAAACTAGCTCCACGAAACCTTCTAAGCTCACAGTTTCTGCGTCCTGTACTGAGTCTTTGGTTTTCGTCGCATTCTATCTAGACTATATGGAGGGAGATCTTTGCTAACAAACACAAACAGGCCGCCTAATTTTGAATCTCAGAGCTGAGCTTGAGGATGTCGGGCCACAAGGAGATGCGCTATTGCCGCCTTGTCCAGCTACCACCTTTCACAATTTCAAAAGGCTCCCTACCGAGATACGAGAAATGATATGGAAACTCGCTTTTCAAGAAGAACCAAGAATCTTTCAGTTTGTCCTAAGTCTTTTTGAAGCCCCTTGGAAACCAAGCGTGATTGCTCAGAAGCCCCCGGAGTCTGCTCAAGCATGCCACCACTCTCGCATCCTATATCACAAGGAGACAGAGTATGCTCTAGGATCTCTCATTGGTAATCCGTGTAGTCTTCGGGTATCACCTTCCCACGATATACTTTATTGGGTCCACGATTGGTATCGCGGGGATAAACTCTTCCAAGACAACGATGACATCAATAAATTCGAGAGTCTTGCGGTAAATCTTCCAGACACATTTGAGGCCCTGGATTATGTGCTTATGCCATTGTTCCGTCACCACGAAAGGTTTACCGGTATAAAGAACCTCATATTTGTCCTGCAATACAGGCTTATGCCACTCGATGACATGATGGTCCTCGATGATTCCGACGAGGACTGGGTTTTCTTTGAAGGGGCTTATGCGAAGTGGGGAGAAATTTGCAAAGAAATTCAGGAAATGCTTCAGGAGACTTATCCTCATATTGGTCCTTTGAACTTTCGCGCCGTCAAAATTGTATCTAAACGAGATACCTAGGGTGCAGAAAAGGTTACATGAAAGATGCATTGGGCCAAACCTCTGATACATCGAGCAAATCATTTCATCTCATTGGATGGTGGCCGAGAGACGAGACTCAGATCCATAACACACGGAAGCCAAGCTTGGGCTCAACTTGAACAGAATAGGATGGGCTCATACGGTTGTTAGCATAGAGTACTATAGGTCGCTCTAACCTACACGAGATGAAATGACTTCTGATAATACAAAATTCCCCTTTCTTCGTGACACTGCTAGGCCCTGGAGGACCAGAAAACTTGGTCACTGAAAGCACAAGAGACGAGATAAGTATGTCATTTTAGGGCATTTTCCTAGGTCATTTATTTTAACATCACAAAGCTCAAGGTCAATTTTTCTGGCATCCCCTAGCTGGGCCGCTGGGTTAATAAAGACAGAAGAGATATACGGAGATGCGGACGTCACGCCCCGATATTTGCTGACTAACCCTACCTCAACGTCTGAAAGTGTCGGGGTCGGCGACAAACATCGCCGTCCTCCACCATCGCATCATCAAGAGACCGGCATATTGAAGCAACAAGCTCCGATGGAGCTCGATCCTCGCCTTGGCGCAACAGGCGATAGAGCCTCATCACTCACCAATTTCGCGCAAGATGGAACATCAGGACCGGCGCCGAGTCATCATGTCTCATCTGTTGGCGGCTCACTGATGCCCTTCTCTCATTCTCACGACGTGCATGATGACCATAACAGCGCCGATAACACTCCTAACGCATCAGCTGAAAATCGAGGAACACCACAACATCAACAGTCGCATTTTCACGATGAACAGGATGGAGATGTGAATGACCCCAAGCGCCCACGGGCCTGCGAAGCCTGTCGTGGATTGAAAGTGCGCTGCGAACCTGATCCCAACGATGAGGGACCATGCAAAAGATGCCGGAAGGCCGGAAGGAACTGCGTCGTGACCATGCCTACGCGCAAACGTCAAAAGAAGACGGATAGTAGAGTCGCTGAGCTGGAAAAGAAGATTGACGCCCTGACAGCGAGTTTGCAGGCAAGAGCAGCTCCTGTAAGTGGTCAGATGTTTGCGCAAGGTCAAGGTCAAGTCCATAGCATCGCGGACTCGCCCAGAAATGTCACACCGAAGCCGTCCAATGACCCCAGCGCATCTGCAGCTTCATACAACAATGCCAATTGGAGATCGTCCGGGCATCCGCCTGCATGGGGATCCTTTGCGTCGACGCAACCTCTCATGCCACAGGCGTCTACAGCCGAACAGAACCCAGACCGCGCATCTCCAGCTCAGTCGACGGCGACAACGACTCCTGCTCCAGCAACCGGACAGAAGAGAAAATTTTCCGACGGTCGCGAGGCTGTAATCGAGCAACCTCGTGCAGAGGAAACGCCGGCTGAAGCCCTGGCGGCTTATCTAACCAGGGCAAAAGGTGGTGATATTGTCGAGCGTGGTATCATTACCATGGACAAGGCCACCGAACTATTTGCTCGCTATAATGATCATATGGTATCACATCTTCCAGCAGTAATCTTCCAGCCCGGTTTTACAGCATCTGAACTTCGAAAAACCAAACCGATATTGTTTCTAGCCATCATGGCAGTTGCATCTGCAGAGTCGCCCACTCTCCAAAAGATTCTCCAAAAAGAGATGATGCTTACCTTTGCCGAGAAAGTGATGCTTTCTGGTGAAAAGAGCCTTGAACTGGTGCAAGCGATCAATGTCGGCGTGATTTGGTACTGGCCGCCAGAACACTTTGAAGAGCTCAAGTTCTACCAACTTGTTCACATGTCAGCTGTCATGGCTATTGATATCGGACTCGGCCAAAAGTTCAAGCAGCGTCGTGGGCTAGTCATGCCCGATACATGGCGTCCTACACCGGGCACTTCAATCGCTGGACCCCTGCCTCCGAGCCGTCGATGGACACCTCCTGATTCAACCAGTCTAGAGAGTCGGCGCACATGGTTGACGTGCTATTTCCTATCAGCTAATACCTCCATGGCCTTGCACCGACCTAATCTGATTCGTTGGACCGCCTTTATGGATGAAAGCCTTCAGCTATTGCAATCATCACCAGATGCTGCGCCTACTGATCCTTACTTCTGTCATCTTGTTTGGGCACACCATCTATCCGAAGAAGTTGGTGTGCAGTTTGCCCTCGATGACCCAAGCACAGATATCAGCATGAACGACCCAAGGACGCAATATATCCTCAAAGGTCTCGAACAAAATCTGAAACAGTATAAAGAGAAAGTCCCTCCAGACTTGCTTCAACGTAAGTAAAAATCAAGACCTCCATAACCGACGTTTTTGTCCACTGACCGTTAGCAGCAACGCTCCTTATAAGCTTTGGCGTACTTAACCTGTATATGCATGAAGTCGCGCTGCAATCTCGTGCCGAAAGTTTACGGCCGGCGCTCTCAACGACTAACCTGCAAAACGGGCTGGTCGGCGGGGACAAGCTGTCTGCTGCATACATCAGTGCCGTTTCAACATGCTTGGCCTCTATAAAAGAGATGCTCGGTACCTTTCTCGCGATGGACGTCTTCAGCGTGCGGTGTCTGCCTGTGTTCAATTTTGTCCGTGTTGCGTACGCTGTTGTCATGCTTATCAAGCTCTACTTTACTGTGTCGGCGACAAGCTCGGATCTTAGTCGGGTTATTGATAAAGAAGACATGGAAGTCGGCAAGTATCTTGACGGTCTTCTTGACAAGTTTCGCGCCACTGCAGCAGATGACCGTTGTCGGCCAGCAGCCAAGTTCCTTGTCGTTCTTGTCATGCTTCGTAGCTGGTTCTACAAACAAGCCAAGTCCGAAGCTAAGGAATCTCAACCAGCTCCTCCGTCGTCTTCTGTCAGACAATCCCCTTCGCAGCAGCAACAGTCAACTACTGCCAACTCATCAACACAACCCTCTGACCACACCTCAACGGCAAACACCCCTCTCCAACTTCTCTCTGAAGTCGCTACCGGTGCTGGCTCTCGTAATCGCAACTCCTCAGCCAGCCGGCCCTCAATGGGACCATGGGGCTCGAATGTTCCCCAGCCTCCACAACCCTTCTTCCACGATACCTCTGATAACGCTTCAACCTCAACCGCTTCCATGCCATACTACAACGAGCCATTCTCAGCAGATCTGGCTGCGGCAATGGCGCCCGTGATGCCATCACTACCTCCTGCAGTTGACGGCATGGGCAGCAATAATAACGGGGACATGCTTGACTTCCCTAACCTCATCCCAGGTTGGGATTTGGAAGGTATGGGTATGGGTGTAGGTTCGCAGGGTATGTGGGAAGACGGGATGCGCATCTTTCTCGAGGAGCCTTGGTTCAACACCATGTTCCAAGGCAACCCTCCGGCTGCTAACAACATGAATTTTTAATCGTCTGTCACTGTTCTGTGGCTAAGAGAGGAGTTTGGGACATGATCTTTTTCACGTTTTGCGATGTAGCATCTGGTTTTTTTTTTTTTGCCATACATTATTTTCGTTCCAATCGTTCTCTACTTCGGACGCATGGTGTAACTATGTTCATAAAGGTCTATCTATTTAAAATGATTCGAGCTATGGGAATGAACATAATATTTGCTGTACGAATTCTCTCCAACTGCGACACAACTCCTGCTAGATGCCTACATAACGACTACTTGTTCGTCTTGAGGATGTACTCTCCGACAAAAGCAGTGATATAATCCTTCTTTCCCAACGGAACGCCCTCCTTTCTCAAGATAGCATAAGCCATCGACAAGTGAAAGTTGATGTTAGGAACAGCCGCTCCCATGGCAAACTCCTTGCCCGCCAAGTCCATCGTTCCAGCAGACGGTAACGCCGTTGGCGCAACCTTCTCCCCGTGACGATTGACGGCATCCTTGTCAGCCTTTGCGAGCAGCTCCTGAGCTCTGGCGATGCGCGAGTGCATGTCCTCGAATGTGACGACTTGGTCTTCGAACTCGACCGACTCACGGCCGGACAGTCTGGCTACCAGCTTCTCGGCAAAGCGGGTAGCTGCGTGGACCTGGAAGCTCAACGGGTTCATGTCTTCGTAGAGACGCGCCTCGGGGAAGCTGGCGGCGTTGGGGTGCTTTTGGGCTTCTTTGAGGATATGGGATAGTGAGCCCAGGGCCAATCTGGCCTCGACGATGGTTGCGTCGTAAAGTGAGAAGGTCATGGTGAAGATAAAACCAAGGGTGAGTGTTTTGTAGAAACTTGAAGGGATTGATTGAGTAGTTTTAGATCTCCTAGTAAGATGATGAAATATAAATACCAACCCTCTTACAATTGTAAAAATGCCTCAACTCCTATAGGACTGTGGATTGCTGCTCCAACAATGACTGAAACCACGATTAGGCATGTGTTTACGTGGGGTCTAGCGTTGACTCTAGAGTTCGGCACGCCTTGTGGATACTGTATTTCCATGCATATGATGAGCGAGAGCTACGAAGAAGGATTCAACTACATATGCCTAGCTAGCTGAGAACAACTCTCTGATCCCACAAGGCGTATTGGTTCGGCGAATTGAACTCAAGATAAGCACCTGCTTTAATACCACAGGGTAGAAATTGGTAAGCATGCAATAACTGGAAGTGAATGCATCTTGCAACAGTTATATAATTGATTGGCAGCTGGGAGGTTGTAGGTGAGAATATTTGTCTCTAAGATCCGTTCCATACTCTCTACTAACTATTCAGTTTCGTTACAGCATTAAGTAAAAACTCCGATATGCAAGGTATTAAAGTATAAATCGTCATGAAATAATGTGGTAACGGTAATGGTATGGTATGTGTGGTATCATCGCAAGTTGAAACGAGTGGGTATGTGGCAATAACAAAACACGTAAAAGGCCAATCACATATACAGTTTAGAACCGCGTTTCCTCTCTCAAACGGCTCTTCGATCCCTGGTGATGGGGGCCCATCATGCCACCCATGAAGATGGAACTCTCGCGACGTCTGCTACTCGGCATCGCGCTTTGGTCGTATGATGCGGAAGCACTGCCGAGATCCTCATATGAGGGTTGTAACATGCGTCGGTCGTTGGCCGAAGGTGGTCGGTAGCCACCATCGAAAACACCGGTTGATGGGTCGTAACCGGGTCTGGATGCACTCGAAGGTGGTGAAGCTCGCATCTGAGCGTTGTTGATGAGGAGGGGAGGAGTAGGTGTGGATCGTTGTGCGTCTCGTCGCATCTGTCCATGAGGGGAACCACTGCCAGCGGTAGACGGGCGGGCAGGCATGTCAAATCGTGGTGGCGCCTCGAATCGTTGAAGTTCAGGTTCGGAGACAGGCGAGGGCAGCTCGTAGACCTCAGGGTCGATACCAAAAATGCCCTCGTAGTTTTGTAGGAACATTGCAAAAACGGGCGCCGGGATGTTGAGGGTTGGTGAAAAGACAATGCCAACGTTGCGGACGGTCATCTTATTGATGTCCGCGTTGTTGATAATTTTAATCAAGAAACCAATCAGATATTTCAGCAGTGTCGCATTGGCCTGTGGCAGTCGCTGAACCAGCTCGCCTAAGGCTGACATCTTTTCCGCATGGTCTGTAATCTCCATTGTCGTCAAGAACTCCATATGTAGATCTCTAGTCAAAATTGTGGTTGGCAGCTCCCGCAGGTAGAGCTTCAACAAAGAAGCCACAGCGTGGATATCGTAGTATTGGCGATCAGTAATCAGATTGATGTCCCCTTCAGTGTTAAATCGCTCTCGGAGCTGCTTGATGACAATGTTGGAGCCACTCAAGCGGAAAATTCCTTCTTCAAGGATAGCGTTCTTGGAGTCCAAATACTGAATACATCGGTATACAACAGCCGGAAGGGGCACGCTGACATCAGTAGGAGAACAGAATCGGACAGCGTCTCCTAGGGGTGCTCCAAAAGCTTGTCGCACGGGCCCTTGGTAAGAGTTCTGGGGTGGTGTCGCATTTGCGCCCTCGCTGCTACCAAACAGAGAGTCCTGACCTTCAGATGAAGAACGAGTCTTGGGCCCGAACCCAAAGAAACTTCGCTTCCTCTGCTTCTTCTCGTCAGCCGTCGGCAGGTTTGGCTTGTTTCCCCAAGCGCCCAGATCAGAAATGGGCTGAGGATCCCTGGGACCTGAAATAAGCTTGCTCTGCGATGAAGAGAAGGCGTCGAATCCATTGGCATGTGGAGTTTCAGGGAGACCACCCGAAGTCTTGGGTCGTGCAGGACCAGTGACCTGGGGGGCATCTCCGGTTTGAGTAGAATCGTATCGGAAACCAACCAGGGTATCGGAGTCTGATGGGTGATGGTAGGATTTTCTGGGCGCTTTTCGGACTTTGCCAGAATGGGGAGGCTCGAGACGATGGTCGGTACGATGCTCAGTACGGTGGTCATGACCTGGTGTCTGACGATCGTGGGCGTGGCCACTTCTTGATGACAGCGGTGGTTCAACATCCTCAGGATCGCGATAATCAACCCATTGAAGAAGAGCATCGACCCAGTGATCTCGCTCTTTATCGCTTTCTGCACAAAGGACGTGTCTGAAATGACTGCTTGTGTCCTTCTTTTTAGGTTCCAAGATGAGGAAGGCGTGGCGAAACTGGTTATCAAGCTCGTCGCCATTTGCAGCATGCGCTGGTGACTGGTTATCGCTGTTCTGGTTCTGCTTACCAATCTGAGCGCCCTGCAGTTTGATGGTTCCCAAGTGCGCACCACCAGGCACCTCGAAGTATTTCAGCAGCGGTCCGCTCAAGACGAAGTATCTGGCTTTCCAGCCACCGAAATTCTTGCCCTTCTTCGTCAAATAACCGCTGCGACGAGGCCGTCCGTCAGGTCCGATCTTGTTACCAGTGACTTCCGATCCTGAGTCGCCCAACGACGCCGCATCATCCAGATTCGGTGGGAGAACGTGGGACGACAGATACTTGCAAAGTTCGACGGCTGTTTTTGTGTCGAAGGGAATTTCCAGAATTTCGTCCATGAATTGCTCCAAGATGGTCCTACGAGCATCGAGTTTGGCCGGCGCATGACCGCTGAATAGAGAACGGTCGGGCGCCCTGACTGTGTAAGACGCACACTGCTTAAGTCTTTGATCAAGTCTTGTCAAAGAAGCCAAGTCTTTCTCAACCCGCCAAAGTTCGCCATTGTCAGATCGCGAGATAATAGCAAGGGTAAAGACAGGGTCTTCTTCGAGTTGTGTGAGGGACATCATACTCGCTCGGGACGGCTTCATGCGGGAAGACGCAACCGCAATTTTGATAGAGGGCAGTGCGTTTGGTGGCAGTAAGAGGTCCGGGTACTCGTCCGTTACCAGACCCTTGTAAACCTCCGTACGTTCGTTAGGGCTTGACATTCTGGTGATTGGTTGGTCCGCTTGGCCGACAACTTCCTGCTGCGCAGCGCGTTGTCTTTGAGACGAGGAAGAACCTTCAGATACAACGCTGTTTTCGGATGCTCGTGCTGGATTTGTGGCAGGCGTCGCTAGAGGCGTGTTTGGCGGCAATGGAATAGGTTGACGAGGTGGTCTTGGAGAGAGAGGTGCTGCTTGAAATTGTATTGATCTTGGAGACAAAGGCGGCGAACTCAAGTTGGAAGGCCGGGGGCTCGCGGGTAGGCCCGGGCTTAACAAAGGGGCAGGGATTTCCCTGGTTTTTGTTGCGCTGAGCATCTCTCCAAGTGAGGCTGTCCCGAGCTCTTGTGCAGGGGACTGGGCTGCGTCTCGTGGGGATCCAGGTTGACTAGACTTGCTCGACTTGCTCTTCTTGGACGCACTGCGCGCAGCAGCTTCCTTTATAGCAATAATCTCACGATCTCGATCGTCCTCTTCTCGAGTTCTCCGACGTCCACGACGATCGTGAACGATCTCATCAACTTCCAAGATGTCATCATAATCGGATTCAGTTTCCTCTTCTTCGGGTGAGGGGCTTAGATGCGTCCTCATTTCCTTGTTCAACTTCAAGGGTGCAGGTGGTGGTTTCCTCGGTGGGGGCACTGGAAATTTTGAAAGGCCTTCATCGGGCTGAGGAGTGGCCTCGACAACAGCAACTGTCGGAAGATGCGTCACTGGTGGCTTTGGTGGTGGCATTTTTGGTGGTTCGCTTGGAAGGCTACGCGATGGTGGGATAGAGACGTTGTAGGGGATTTCCTTAAGTGGTTCCTCTGACTTGTCCGACTTCTCCTTCCGTGCTTCTTCCGCAGCGCGCTCCTCGGCTTCATGATCGTACTTGTCCAGAGCATGGTCTTGGGGCTTAGGCATGGCATGCGCAGGGTTCAAGAGCTCACCCACGGCTGAATGTGGAGCACTGGGCTGGTCTGCTGGTGGAGTGATGGGATAAGGCGCCATGGAGATATCGATCGGCGAGCCCCTTGGGCTTTCGGCTTCGAGAATAGGCGATTCTGGAGTCACGGTTTGCGTCTTGGCCCGTTGTAAATCAGCTCGGGGTGCCGATGGGACAGGTGCTTTCGGGGATTCTCTTGCGTCATCGTTTGAAGATAACGGAGCAGATGGTACTGATATGACCTCTTTCAGCTTCTTTCTATATTTCTCCTTGTCTTTTAGGGCTCGTTCCAGATCCTTGTTAAGGCCTAGAATCATGGCTCGTTGCTTGTCCACCAAACGCCATAATTGGCTATTTTGCTGCGACTGAGCATGCTTCTCCTTTAGCAAATATTGGATGAGGGTCTCGGGACTGCCCGCTGTTTTAATTAGGTGGGCGATTTCCGAAGGCCCATGCTGACCGTCAGTGTTGGTATTTGAACCAGACTTGGTCGAGATTGCTGAAATTGCTGAGTCGATAGAAGAATTTCGAGTTAGTCCTTTTGAAGATTCGGCTTGGGCCGCAGCTACCGGACCAGCCATGGCTGGGGATACTGGCGAGTCTGGGCCTGCAACAGGCTTCGGAATTAGAGGCTCGGAAACGGTTCGCAACCCATTCGGACTGCCTGTGTAGCCCTTTCTAAGTGGACGTCAGTTTACGAGTAAAACTCGAAGGGCGCTGGCAGATGCGCTGGTGGCCGCCTGTATGAGAACGAACCTGGGGCTGTAAGGTGCAGGTGATCCTTCGTCGGAGGAGTCGCTTAGGAACGAGGTCTCTTTCACAAGGCTCGATGAGATCTCAGGCTCTGTATTGGTTCGATATGTTGGTGTTGGCGTAGATCGACTTGGAAAGACAACGGTTCGCGGACTGGGAGTTGCTTGTTCGTAAGGAAAGTTGGCAGCAGGCCTAAGTGGACTCGAGATCGCTGGTCGAGGAGATCTAGAGGTCGCAGTGCGTTAGAGAAGTGGCGCAAAGGGTTCCACGGCAGAGCGCAAGGTGTTCCTGGGTTCGAAATGGGAGGTATGGTGAAGCTCGAAGAGTGATGGTAACCTCGCACAGCGCTCGACCTGGGGTAAGGAGGAAAGATAATTGCTGGTCGAGAACGGCCAAGGAGCAAAGATGGGTAGTGGAGGGGAGAGATTGTGAGAGACAGCGATGAAGGGGCCAGGAAGAAGCCTGGGGCCAGCGCTGGCCGGGGGGGGTGTGGGTGGAGATGACCCAAGCAGCGAAGAGCATGCAATTGCTTGCGAGGGCCTGGAGTTGGGATGAAGACGCTGAAGACATGTAGGCTAATGCTTACCTAGAACCCTGCAAGGAAAAGGAACCGAATGAGAGTGAGGGTAAACTTGGACTCGCGCGAATAATGCGACCAACGGTAGGACTATCGCCAACGGGAATTTCGGTAGGCGAACGAGCACGATGGAAGTTGGAATCGACAGGAGTAGTAGCAACAGAAGCTTCGACGCTCTGGCTCTGACTCTGGAGCGCAAGTTGTGGCATGGTGCGCCGGGCTACCTTGCGTTGTTATGCACCATAGAGCATCAACCAATGGGTCGCGATGCAGTACCGTACAGGGCACGGGACGCTGAGGTGAGGTGAATTGAGCCTGGTGAGGTGAGGCGTTTCGAGATGCCGGTTGCTGCGGTGGGAATTAGTCCGAGCCCCAACGTTACATGCAGCTGTAACCGCGTTACAACAGTACCGTACTGTGCAGTGTAGTGCAAGCTGGATGAGACAGTATAGCGGGCGAAACAGGGCCGGATAACGAAGGTCGAAAAAGTACTCTGTAAGGATTACGGGTATAATAGAGCAACTTTTGGTGTGGAGTGCAATGCAGTGCCGTTGGAAAAGGTTTGAAGCGAGCGACTGGGAAGCGAGTGTCGCAAAGATTGGCCCAGTATAACTATGCGAAGCCGGGCTGCCCTGGACGACAAGATACCTGATACCTGATACCTTGGTTTGCCTTTGCCTTGCTTGGCTTGGGAATGGAGCAACACAGCCGACTGAAGACAGGGAATGTCGTTTGCGGAGGAACCAGGTATATTGCTGAAGCGAATATTGACGGGACGGCGGTACGTACTGTATAGGCAGTATAATGCGTACCTTCGTGGGGGGAGCTTCGGGTCGGTAGCACTGACAGGTATGTAAATGTTTTGGCAGTATGTATGTAGGTAATAGTATGGAACAAAAAGAAAAAGAGAGAGAATGAATGAATTGAGAGAAAGCAGACTAAAAAAGGAGTGAGTGGTACATAATGGGACGGTATTTTGAGGGGGGAGATTTGCTGATTTGATAGTTTATCGATGGAACCAAACCAAAGCAGGTGTGCCGCCCTCGTAAAGTCCTATTCAGGAAAGGGGGGCGGCGAGCAGGAAAAAAAAAAAGATACAACGGCAGGAAACGGCCACTATAATCATCAAGGTGATTTGTTTCCAATTCCACTTCCACTCTTTTCTTTCACCTAAGTTTCTTTCTAATGGTCAATTCTTAGAAATTTTTTACCTACTGTCGATACAATTCTGTTTCAAGCGAAAGCAAACTTGGTTCAAACAAACGTTTATTCATATTGAAACTGACGCAATGGAGCTCAGGTCTTCGCTTGTTGTAAACTTTCTTTAATGTTGTACTACGGAGGTGTCTCCGCCAAAAGATACTTGCTAGTGCTTGCAGGCTACAGGCTACAGGCCACTGGAACAGGGATCAAGGGACCCTTTTTTTTTCCCTTGACACAACAGACGGGTGCCCGCCAGCTTGCAAACATTCTTTGCCGTTCTGTACCTACATATTATGGTTACAGCACAGTAGACTGCAGTGCAAGGCGCCTATACTCATGATATGTGTGTAAACAGTAGCCATACCGAGAGTATCGCTATCAACCACATGGCTCGTTCAGATGACTCCCCGTCCGGGTAAATGACACTGACAGCAGAAAGGAATAAGGGGTAGTCTGACTTGTCTTGTCATATCTTGACTCTTCATCCATTAGCCTACCGAATAATCCCAGCATCCAGGTCAGCTTCTCGCACTAACGTCTACTAATCACAAACGAGGCTTTCCGCCCTGCTTAGCCTGTCCGCTGGGAAGTCGTCAATCGCACTCGACTAGAAGACGCCACTCAAGCGTCCACTTTACGATGGAGGGCAGCACTCCGTACGAGCAGCAATTAATTTGTGCCTGGCCTGGGCCTGACTCAGGTCTCGCGTGCAAGTGGAGGTTTTGAAGACGGGCGGCTGCTGCGGGGAATCATTTTAATTTTGCTTCAATACCAATTCCGCATCGTCATGATCGTCATGACACTTCAAAGGGTTTCTTGGATGTTACTTAGTACTGTATGTAAAAAACCACAAACTAAAATTAAACGAAACTACAACTCTGAAGATACGTAGTCGCCGTTTCAAACAGAAACGGGCCGCAAAGGTCTAGAATTTTAACGAATGATTTTTCCATTCCAGAATGCTTCACTCTGCAACATGACTGGAACGTAAAACGCCACGGGACTACGGGACGTTGCGAGAGTTTACTTTACTCTACATTGCGTTTTTATTTTTCCGCGAACAGAGACTTACCTAGTCTTTAACGTTTTATTTTAGTGCTGAAGCTCGGGTTCACGCGTGGGCTTTTTAGTCAGGGGTAAAGTACGGTACGTAGGTGATTTCTGGTCATTGCTTAAGCCTCTCTCATGGATCCAAGGGATTGAGATCGGAGGCACTATCTTGAGCGATCATCCTTTCTTCGGCCAAAGCGCAATGAATGAATGTTGCAGCACTGTCACCATAAGTTACAATGGATCTGAGGTTCTTTGATTAGTTTTAATGTTAGGGAATTCCAATAATTTCGATTATGTTTCAACTGTACCTAGCTACTGCTACGTAGTATAAGCTTTCACACACCATTATCAGCCTTTGTTAAAAATAAATTCATTGATTTGATTGTCTTCTTTGAAAGCCATTGTCAGTTCGCAACTGGCCTACCTAGCCATAAGTGGAATCCTTTTACACAAGGGTACAGTGCAGTAGGGGCCCCCCTGAAAGTGTCGTGGATCACCCTCCCAATCAGAGCCGCAATGGGCTATACCACGCAGCACGGTCAAACAATCCACCGCAGGGATCAATGGGCAGGGGTTGATAAGTCTAACCGCTATAGACTGTCATGTAGCATTCGCGAAGGGGTCAGATGGCCGGAGTATTTCTGCCATGTGCTGTGGCCCTTCGACTGTAGAAAAGACACGAATGAAACCTGGATGAGCTAGAAAAAAGAAACGAAAAGAAAAGAAAAGAGATGGAGATGCTGCTCTTTCAACTTCTTCATGGAATGGAATCTGAAGAATAAGGCCCACATGTTCATCTACAAACGACATCTACTGACTGCAGAACAGTTGTTATGGTATTTTGTTATCGTCAAGTCACAATCTTCCACGTTTCACAGTAACTAATCCATTTCGCTTGCATTTTGAGGTCTCCCAAAAACAGAAGGTCACGTCGTTAACAACTATAGTATGCACGTGTGTCCTATATCAATTGCGTATCGGCTTTATGCAGGTACAATCTGGCCATCTCGAGTGGCCCGGACTCCGAAGATCCATTCTCAACCCTGGTCAGTGTCATCAATCAAATCAGCTTTTAACCGCCCAAAGACCAAGACAGGAAAGCACTGGCCCGGTTATTCGAGGGATGACATGACACAGAACAAGCTTCAGATCACAAGACTCTCCATATACCGGCTATGTTTGGCATCTCAACGAGAAACACAAGGCGCTTCGGGCTGAGATAGTTTGTAACAATATACAATTCTAGATATTCTTAGCAAAAAGACAATACCCGTTATGGTATGACAATAGTCAATGTGCACCTTGGTCCCTCGGCCCATACTGCAGATACATACATATTCAACACACACAAACACAACAGCCACATACATGATAGATCAACTGCAAGCCACCCTACAAGCATCATATCCGGGGCAAATGCCAAGCTGCATATGCAAGAAAAAGGGTAATTGTTTACCAAACCGTTCTTGCCCCCTTCTCTTACTATCACAATCCATGAACTACAGCAAGAGTTACTAGATATAGACAACCAGTAAGGGGCAGAGCAACATCTTCAACGCATGCCTTTCTACTCTTCCTTGCAGCTTAGTGCTGAGACACCTCCGTCGGCGCCCGCCACGGAGCATGTCTCGTAAGCAAGCGCCAGGAAAACCACAAATCCTTCCGTGTGGGGGATTCTGACTGCACGGCAAGACGGGTTAGATAGCTCCATATGAGGCTTGGGAACGGGAACGGGATCTGTGTCCCTGCATCGTGTCATTGGTACCTGTACGATCATCGCGCGTCAAGAGCTGTGATTCATGCCAAGACAACGTTCCATATGGGCTTTTCGTCACGAAAAAAGAGCACCGGAAGACGGGAATTACAGCTTTTCAGCTATTGATTCGAGTTCCCGAGACCCACGTGGATACAAAGTCTCGATAGTCTGTATTGTGTCTACATTGTTTGTATTTGTTCTGAAGGGTACCAGAGACAATAGCTTTGGATCCTAAAGGATGGGCTGCTTATTTTGAGTCAAGGATGAGGCTCCTACAGCTATGAGACTCTATCAGACGGATCTCTAGGACAAAGGTTAGGCATGAGTTGAACTCAAAGCTGTTCCAAATCCCCTTCTATTTACAGATAGCCCAACGTTTATCTTCACAATCAGATCAGACTCAGTAGAAGCGGTGTGATACTCATATATGACAGACGATAAGAGACGTTCCGGACACCACATCTTTCCATATTTGTTCAAGGATTTAAATATCCATGTCGACGTGTGCCGAACTCCTGTAACTATGCATATTCTTCCGCCATCATAAGGAACCAAACAGCTGTGTCATGATAGAAATATCCACTACTGGCAACCTTGTACAGTAGTTACACGCGGTTGATTTCGATCATCGCGACTCCGCCCGCAAAATGCACGAAATACGCTCCCACGTTTTCTTTTCTAGCGCGCAAGCAAATTGTCCGTGTTGTTAGAAAATGGCTCAGGTAATTTGGACTACCCTTCCGTTGGTCCCTGAACTCGGGTTTGGTAAAGAACCCTTATTTTTTCCCCTTCCCGTCGCGGCGGACCTACCCGTTACAGGGTAAGGTTGCGGACGGGTGGACGGACGGTGACTAAATCTCGACTTAAACTCCGTGAACGCTTTGATAGCATCGGATTATGAGGATGAGATATGCTTGTTCTGAGACAGACATTCAGATTTGAATCGTTGTGTTGAGTGCGCACGTTCGATTTTGCAAAGGACGACTTGCGAACTATATCGAGATACATTTTGATGTCTAGAGTTTCATTGTGTCGGAAGTATTTCACGTCTCCCACAACCCGGAGGCTGGTGAAGGTCGACTCCGATTACTTTTAGGGTATACCTCAAAATCGTACGATAATTCTTGATTCTCAGTTTAGGACAAGTATCATCCATTGTTCTGATACAGCAATTATTTCACATTGCCTCCAGCTATGGGAAACTATCGCCTTTGAGGTTGGTATAGTTAGAAACATTCGCCTTTGTAATGCATCCGCCTGATCTAGTTCGTTCCTAGGCCATTGACCTTCGGATCGCGAATCATGATACTTTTGGTTTGGGAAGTTTGTCGTCTGACGTCTGTCGCTGAAACACGCAACGATAGCCTACCCGATGCATGATCGTCGCCCAACTCGCGACTTCACCGACATCGCGGTTGAATGTTTGATACTGTTTACCGCAAACAGTCTACCAACTCCGCAATGTTATGTTGTAGTTTCAACATCCACTGTAACTATCGTTAGCCAGAATAACCTGAATCAGGCCTGCATCAACTTTTAGTTCTGTCAAAATAGAGTAACCCCTGTAGGAAGCTGCTAGCGATTCCAATACGCACTTGTCAAGTTCGTCGCCAGAATACAAACCTTCTACAGGCTGAATTCCGATCATCGTCAACATCGTATCGTAACTACAGAATAACCATGGCGAACGGAGGGTCTTATCACCCCTGAACATTCGTTGATGTTCAGGGGCTTATAGTGCTTAAGCCGGTTTCAGGAGAGACGGTGGAAGTGGTGATCGACGTGACAAGCCACTAAGTAAAATTATGACTATCCATGACTAGGAAGTCCAAAGACCTTGACTAATCCCTTCGGTCGATAGATGTCTCGGCGCCGTGAATGCGGGATTGTTAAAGATAACGGAGGGGGCAGTCAGTCGGGAGAAGGACCCACTAAACCCGAGTCTCGGGGTTCCGGCTCGGACGACCGGCCTCGGCGGCTTCGGGGATTTGGTGATTTGGCCTTGGAATATTTCACGAGATGCCATTGGTTGATTGATAAACTGTATTTCCTAGGTCATATTGTTGATGCCGTATTCATGACCAAATCCCAATACCACCTCGCTTAGCCTAAGCAAGGCCTTGGATAAAAACTCTCTAGGTATTCTTTGACATAAAACAACGTTACAAAGTCATCAACCAAGCTTCTACAGCGTTTCTCCGAACGGTCAACCCAGCCCAACGAGACAAGCTGAGCCCTGCATCGCTTACATGGTATGTAAGTTTCTAATTTTTCTTTCTTTGACTTTCCCAGGGTCTAGGGGTCTAGAACACGAGCAGATGGGGTCATGTCTTTTTTCAGCCCCTGCCCATTCAACAAGCAAAAAGCTGGTTTCTTATTGTGGATGACTGGTTGTTGGATTGGAAGGCGGGGGGTGACGTGCATGCGGGTTGCGCATGTGCGACGTCATGATCCTATGACCAGGTCGTAACTGCCGCCAAAGTCGAGAGTCTTTTTCTACCTATTTCCAAGGTGGAATAATTAATAATTGTTAGTGGCTGTGAACTTGGATGGCTGATGGCTTAGACTTTGGGTATTGGTTGGGTTGGGTTGGGTTGGGTTAGAACAAACCATGGAAGCTGAAGCTTAATACCTCTCTTTCTCTCTTTCCTTGTTACTCACATCCCACTCACTCACTCACTCACTCACTCACTCAAACTCTCAATCAATTACTTGTTGCAGCCTAATCGCTCACATTTCAGTTCATACATAAGATCTCCGTTCCCGTTCATACCCGCCCGTTAACTGTCATCTCTTTAATTAACATCCCACTTTAACCCATCGTGACCTGCCCTGAGTACCTACGGCTACAGCGCATCATCCCCACTGTGATCATCAACCGATCGTTCCCCATCAATCGCTGTTCGGCTTCTTTGTCTGTTGCATTGCGGGTAACTGCATCTTACCGCATCGTCGCATCGAATCCATCGCTCTCTCAACCGCCAAAATGGGTATGTCTTGTCTTGCGCTGCACCTTGCCGTGTATCCCGTGTCGCAAAGTCAACCGTCACTGACATCATCGCAACAGTCACCAAACCCTACGAGAAGAAGCGACTCTACCTTCAGCATCCGGAGGAGGACTACGCCGTCGTCAGCCATCGCGTAACACGCATTGTGCCTCCTCCTGCTCCTCCAAGAGAGCCTTCACCTCCTCCTCCGCCGCCTGTGATAATCAGGCCTCCGCTACCACCACCTCCTCCACCTCAACCTTGTCCGCCGCCGCCTCCTCCGCCCGTTATTGAGGTCCCAACGCCTTTGCCTCCTCCTCCCCCCCCAGTCGAGAAACCTAAGCCCAAACCACCACCACCTCCGCCAGTTGAGATGCCCAGGCCTTGTTCTCCGCCTCCACCTCCAGA